>JAABKJ010003428.1:0-23383 GCA_011634705.1 Andricus grossulariae | reverse complement strand
AAAATTAATATTCAACATCACAATCAAATTTCACACAAAATAGTCGAGTTTTTAAATTAAAAAAAACAACACGGACCAAAAAAAGGTTAAATTTGTCAATCCGGAAAATTGTATTTCAACAAAATAGCTAAATTTTCAGCCAAAGAGTTGAATTTTCAACAAAAAGATCAATTCTCAACGTTGATATTTCAAAGAAAAAAAAAACGAATTTTCAACCAGTTAAATTTTCAACAAAATAATTACATTTTCAAAAAACCAGTTGAATTATCAACATATAAGGATGAATTCTCGACAAAAAAGTAAAAAAGATTAATTTTCAGTAAAAAAAAAAATAATTTTCACCAACAAAGAAAGAATTTTCAACAACACAGCCAAATTTTCAACTAAGTAGTCGAATTTATAAACAAAATAGATTAAACCTCAACCAGAAATAGTTAAATTTTCAACAAAGTAGTTAAATTCTCAACCAAAGAGATGACTTTGCAACTAAAATTATGAATCTTGAACGAGAAAAAAAAGAATTTTTGACAAAGTATTCAACTAAAAAAGATTAATTTTCAACAAAAATGGAAAAGTTATATTTTTATTTCAAAAAATTAAATATAAATAAAAATCAACTAATTTTCAACAAAATAATTAAATTTTTAACAAATTCATTCAACTTTTACCGAAGAAGTTGAATTTTTAATTTAAAAAAAATATATATTTTTAACCAAAAATGTAATAGTTACATTTTCAGCCAAAGAAGTTAATTTTTAACAAAAAAAGGAGTTTTCAACAAAGTGCTTAAACTTTTAACCAACGAGATGAATTTTCAACAAACAAATCATGAATCTGCAACCAAAAAACAAATAATTTTTAACAAATTAATTCAAACATGAACCAGAAAACACAAATTTTCAACCCACAAGACGAATTTTCAACAAAGCAGTTGAATTTTCTGTCTTACAAATATTAATTTTCTACCAAAAAGAGGAATTTATAACAAAATAATTTATTTTGAACCAGAGCGATGAATTTTCAACTAAAATGATGAATCTTCAAAAAACAAATCAAATACATTTTTAACAAAGTAGTTCAACTTTTAACCCAGAAGTTGAATTTTCCAACCTAAAGGGCGATTTTACAAAAAATAAAGATTCTTCAGTCAAGAGAGGAAAAAAAGTTCATCCAAATTGTTGAACTTTCAAGCCAAAAGAGAAATTTTCTATGAAACTGTTTTATTTTAAACGAGAAAATATTAATTTTCAAACAAAAATTTAATTTTCAACCAAACAATTGCAACTTTTGACAAAAAAGAGGACATTTCTACCCAGAAAATTAGTTTTCTGTCAAAAAAAAACAAAAAAAAACGAATTTTCAACTAAAAAAGATCAATTTTCAACCGAAAATGAAAAAGTTACATTTATAGTCGAAAAAATAAATTTTAAACCAAAAAAGAGGGTTTCAAGAAAATAGTTAAATTTTTAGCCTGAGAGATAAATTTTCAACTAAAATAATGAATCTTCAACTGGAATAGTTCAATTTTCAGTTAAAAAAATTAATTTTTAACATAAAAAAGACGAATTTTCAACTCGTTGGTTGAAATTTCAACTACATTGTTTAAATCTTCTTTTTTAATTATTATTTTTAATTGAAAATGTAACTGTTAAATTTTTGGTTCAAAATTCTCAACGAAAGAAGATTTATTTTGAACCAAACAATTACATTTTTAACCTTGCTATCAAAATAGTTGAATTTGCAACCCAAACAGAGAAATTTTCCACAAAACAGTTCAACTTTCAACCAAAAAGGATAACTTTTTAACAAAATTAAACGTGTAAATAAATTATAAAATTACATATTAAAAAATTGATATTAATTATTTGCAAAGATATAATACAATTTTGCATGAAAAATATAATCGTCAGATGAAATAAACTGAAGAAGAAAGAAATAGAAACATAAATACAAGACAAAAAAATTACTGACAAGAACATTATATCAGGATGGCTACAAAACTTTACTTTCATAATTCCCTAATTTTATCCTCAAATTTAATATTCAAAGACCAGAATCTGAAACTGGTTACATTATCAACAAAAATCTTTTATAAACGGAATAAAACAATTTCAAATTTAAATTCATAAACTAAAAATCTATTATATTTGCAAGTTATTTAAAGTCCTCTTTACAGAAATGTCCTGACTTATAAGATAAAATTTTGTTTTTTTTTAAATTAAGATTGAAAAGAAATCCATTTTATCATGAATAATTTTTGCAGAAAAAGTAAAAAATTGATTCACAATTAAAAAATAAACTTCAATTTAATAATCTGAATGAGTTGGGTTCAGAAACACCTACAAATAAAATTTTGTTTTCGTCTTCACTGGAATTCTTTCTTAATTTTCTCAATTATTGAGATTGATGTACATTTATTGATCCCAGAGACGAAGTGCGAAATTGATTCAAATTCAGACATCGACATAAATCAATACGTCATGTCAGGACGCTAAATTTTCGTTAATAATTTGCCATATTTAGTATGCGTATCGGAACATGCAAACTGTTACTGATTGGCATTTGTCTCTTCTGGATACTATGCCAATAATGATAACAAATGGAAACTGTACGTCTCAATTATTCGAATTTTCCAATTCAGCTAATAAATTATCGCCCTGATATTACCTCTTCATTAAATATGAATAAATTAATACTGCATATTAATTTTCTTCCTTTTCAGAATAAATGTATGCAGGTATCTTTTTATTTCAATGAAAAAATACTTTTCGCGAAACATAGAAATTGTAACCAAAAAGGATGGATTTTTAAGAAGATACTCGAATTTAAAAAAAAATTGTTAAATTTTTTAAACAATACTGGAATTTTCTACTATCAAAATAAATTTTCAACCAAATAGTCCAATTTTGAAATAAAAAATATAAGCTTCAACCAAAAACCGAGTTGAGTTTTTAACACGAAAATTTGAATTTTCAATATAAATCTGAAATCTCAACCAAAAATTAAATAATTGATATTTCAACAACAAGAAAAAACGAGTTTTTACTCAAATAGTTCAATTTTCAAAAAAAAGTTGAACTTGAAAAAACATGTTTAAATTTGCAACAAAATAGCTGTATTTTTAATCAAATAGTGGAATTTTCATCGTAATTTTCAATTTTCGAGTAAAAAGGTACATTTTCAGTGAACAAAATAAAAAAAATTGTTTAATTTTCAAACAGAGATTTATTTTCAACTAGAATGCTGAATCTGCAACCAAGTACCAAGGACATTATTTTTTAACAAAGTGGGTAAACTTTTAACAAAAAAAGACACATTTTCAACCCAGAAAACGAATTTTCTAGAAAAAAAGTTGAATTTTCAACACGCAAATATTAAATTTCTACGAAAAAGATGGATTTTCAACGAAATAATTTAATTTTCAATTAAGGAGATGAATTTTCAACTCAAATGATGAATCTTTAACAAGAAAAATAATTTTTAATAAAGTACTTCCACTTTTAACCCAGAAGTAAAATTTTCTATACAAATAAACGAATTTTTAACAAATAAGATTTTACAGTCAAGAAAGAAAAAAAAATTATCCAAATTGTTGAACTTTTAAGCCAGAAGACAAATTTTTTATTAAACGGTTGAACTTTCAACCCGCAAATATAAATTATCAACAAAAAAGTTAACTTTCAACCAACAGTTGCGGTTTTAGCCACAAAAGAGGAAATTTCAACAAAAAAATACTTTTCTGCTAATAAAGACAAAGTTTTGATGAAAAAAGATCAATTTTCAACAACACATTAAAAAGTTACATTTTCAGATGAAAAATGACCTTTTAATTAAAAAAAAAAAGAATTTTTAACGTAATAGTTAAATTTTCAACCAAAGAGATGAATCTTCAAAGAAAAGTATTAATTTTTAACAAAGTGGTTCAACTTGTACTCAAGTAGTTGAATATTCAATTTCAAAAAATAATTAATTTCCAGTCAAAAATAGAATAGTTGCATTTTTAGTAAAAAAATGCAGTAGAGAAAAAAAATATCAATCAAATTGTTGAATTTTCAAGCCAACAATTTTGACAAAATAGTTGAATTTTCACCCAGAAAATATAAATTTTCGAATAAAAACCAAAAATTTTCAACCAATAGTTGAACGCTTAAACTTTCAGTTAAAAAATTAATTTTTAACCAAAACAAAACGAATTTTCAACACAATAGTTAATCCTTCAACCAATAAAATTAATTTTCAACAAAATGATGAATCTTCAACTGAAATAGTTAAATTTTCAATTTATAAAATTAATTTTCAACATGAAAAAAAAACAAATTTTAAATCAAAAACATGATTTCTCAATTAAAATTATAAATCTTCAACAAAAAATTATTTTTTAATAAAGTAGTTCAACATACCCGAATGATTGAATTTTCTACCAAAAAATATGAATTCTCAACGAATAACGTAATAGTAGATACTTCAAACAAAAAGGATGACTTTTTAATAAAATTGTTGAATTTCCAACCAAATAATAAAATTCTTAACCAAAAGTATAATAAACAGGAGGAAGCAACATAAAAAAACAAATAAAAATATAAGGCAAATTATTAACAAGAATAATATATCAGGGTACCCCAAACTTAATTTTCAAAATTCCCTAACTTTACTCTGGCCAATTTTTTATTTTCCCTGACCATTAATATTCAAATATCAAAATCTTAATCTTTAAACATGTTTAACATAAAATCTTTTATAGGTGGAATAAACAATTTTTAATTAAAATAAAAAATTATAATTTATTATCCTTGGTAGGTATATAAAGTGCCTCTTATATAAATTTCCAGACTTTTGCAACAAATTATTAAATTTCAAAACATGTCATTAAATTTTTGTTCCCGACAAAAAATATTTGTTAAATGAAAATATTTAACCATGCATGTATACCTGTAAAATAAAATATTATTTTAACCCATAAAAATATAAAATATAATTTTGTTTGAAACCTAAACTTCGGTAATTTTGAATTAGCTAATTTTGAAAATTAACTAATTTCAGAAATTTGAAAATTCGGGTTCTAAATTATGTGATTTCGTTTATTTAATGATGTCCCCAATTAGGCCACTAATTTTTATCTTTAAAATAAAAAATTATTACTCTAAAAATGCTTGTTATTTCTCCAAAGCAATTTTTGATATATCAATTAGAAATATTCTCACAATACTAACATTTTTATTATTTCACCGAAAAGTTATTCATAACGGGGAACCCATAATATTTGAATTTCAATTTACTTGTCCAAACGAAAACCTTATTGGAATTTACTTTAGCTTGAAAACAGCCGGAATACTTTTGAAGTGATTTTTAAATTCGAGGGACGTAAAATCAAAGCAAAACACGAATTCCGTTTTACCAACGGTATTTTTTCGACAAATAGTATGGAAAACGACTAGTGGGGTTTACCCGAGGAATAAAATTAAGAACCAAGTTGAAACTGATGTAAAGACGTAAAATGCGATTCAAGCTGAATTGAATCAGTTTTTTTTTATTTCTTAAACTATGTATGAATATCGGTTTTTTTATAGCTTAGTAAAAAACCTTGGATACTAATAAGCCCGAGTGGAGAGCTTTATATGATGACTTGGTGAAACTCTTCACCTGGGGTGATTGCTAGAGAGATTAATCAGCGTCCTGGCTCGAATCAGTGTTACAAGAATAATTAAACATATTAAAATATAAATTAAAATAATGAAGATACCATATTTAATTCAATATGAAGCACTTTAAATTTCTGAATTTCATGTCGAAATATGTTGTCTTTTTGATAAAATAGTTGAAGTTTCAATAAAAAAATTTTTTACGAAGCAACCCACATGAATTTTTAAAAATTAGTTAATATTTAACCAAATAGTTCAGTTTTCAACAACAACAAAAACTAATTTTTAGAAGACTATTTAATTTTTCAAGAAGAAAGTTAATTTTCAACCAAGAAAGATGACTTTTCTACCATAATCGTTGAATTTACAACAAAGAATATTAAGGGTTTTTTTTCTGTAACTTAAAATATTAAGATAAATTCCTATCCTATATTTATAAAACAACAACAACAAAAAACGAATTTTCAACCGAAGAAGTAAATCTGAAAAAAATTAATTTTTAACAAATAAGTTCAACTTTAAACCAAGTAGTTGACTTTTCAACGAAAAAAGATGAATTTTTAACCAAATATGTAGTTAAATTTTCAACCAAAAAGATGCATTTTTCACTAGAAAAATTAGTTTTCTACAAAAAAGGAAGAATTTTCTACAAAACGGTGAATTTTCAATTAAATAGTTTAATTTTTTACAAAATTATTAAATTTTTAAGTCAAAAAGACGAATTTTATACACAACGTTGCATTTTCAAACCGAAAAGATAAATTTTCAACGAAATATGAAGTGATTGATAATTCAACCAAAAATTATTTTAATTTAAAATAAAAAATAGTTCAATCCAAAAAGATGAATTTTTAACAAAATAGTTTAATCCTTAACGAACTATTACATTTATTATTGAGAATTCATACTTATTGGCAAAAAATTCGAATTTTGTTGGAAATTAACTTTTTTGTTGAAAATTCATATTTTTGGTTGAAAATTCAAATATTTGGGTGAAAATATAACTACTTTTATAAAACTTTAACTATTTGGAAGAAAATTTAACTATTTTGTAGAAAATTATATTTTTTGTTGAAAAATTATATTTTTGGGTTGAAAATTTAACTCTTGTAGATAATTCGGCCTTTTCTCTTCAAAATTAAAAAAACATTGTTGAAAATTTGTCTTTTTGGTAGAAAATTAATCTTACTGGGGAGAAAATCCCTCTTTTGGTTGAAAATTTAACCTTTTTGTTAAAATTTCATCTTTTTGGTGAAGAATACAACTACGTTGGTGAAAACTCGTTTTTTTTTCGTTTAAATCAACTGGTTAAAAATTCGTCTTTTGGTAGAAAATTCATCTTTTATGGTCGAACAGTTATCTTTCTTTGCTGAAAATTAATTTATTATGTTAAAAATTTATCTTTTTTAGTACAAAATTAATCTTCTCTGTGGAAAAATCCGTCTTTTCTTGAAAATTCAACTACTCAGTTAGAAATTAATCTTTTTTTATTGAAAAATCAACAACTTGGTTAAACTACCTTCTAAAATTTTTTTTTAGGATTCACCCCTTTGGTTGAAAATTAAAATTTTTTATTGAAAATTCGTTTCTTTTGGGGAAAAATTAATCTTTTTATCTGAAAATTTGACTATACAATTTCTCGTTTAAAATTTATACTTCATAAGTTGAGAATTCAACTATTTGGTAGAAAATTCATATATTTTGATAAAATTCGTCTTTTAGATAGAAAATTCATCTTTTATGGTAAAAAAATCACCTTCCTTGTTTGAAAATAAAATTTTTTATAGAAAATTTAACTGTCTTGGAAAAAAATTCGTCTTTTGGCTTGAAAACTTAACTATTTAGTAACAGGTTCAACTAATTTGTTGAAAAATCGTCTTTTTGGTACAAAATTAACTTTTTGGGTTAAAAATTCATCTCTTTGGTAGAAAATCTTGAAATCTTAGAAATTTTTTTTTCGAATCAATTAATGATAAACCCAAAAGCATTAAAGTCGAGGACATTCTATTGTTTTTCAAGCACAACACTGCTCCGACCCATGTCGCTGATCAATCTCTCTAGCAATCACCCCAGGTGAAGAGATTCACAAAGTCATCATGTAAAGCTATTGTCTAAATGTTGTAAATATTCCCCTTTAAGATAATTATGGAAAAATAAAGTAAAAAATAGAATAGAATTAGTAGCAGCTTATTCTAGAATAAGCCAGAATATAATGAAGTAAAAAATAGCTTATAGAGTTGTTCCTTTTTAAACTTTCGGATAATCGTGAAGAATTGAGTTTTTATTACGTCAGGAGTAAATGGTTATGTAATATGAAAAGTGGTTCGAGGTTTTTGTTGGCGAAAAACGATTTTTATTGGAATTGAATTTCATCTCCGTTTCATTTTCTTTCCCATTCGTAGCACTCATTGCCGATATTAATCGTCATATTTCAAGCGTAATATGAGAAAGGAAATTCATTGGAGATTGATGAGGTGGTAATTGTCCAAATTTAAATCTCATGAATTTCAGTTTTAGCACTTCTCACTTTTTACATTTTTCTGTTAATTTAACCCTTTAAGGCATGGTGCCATACAAGTATGGCACCTTTTTGACCTCGTTTTTAAATATTTTTCACAGATTTTTTAACAAATGACAAGAACAATTTTTTTACCGGAATGTATTTTATAAATAAACAAAGTGAAAAAATACAGCCTTTTTATAAATTAAATGTAATTGTGATTATCAACAATAGTAAATTAGCTGAAAATAACGTCGAAGGGTTATTTTGGGAGTGTGAAAATTCCAAAATTCAAAATGGCGTATCCAATACGACATCCAAAAAATTGGCCTCCTGGCTTCAAAATAAGTCCTCAAGGGTTTTTTGGGTCGCTGATTACTAATTTTGAGTCAAATTTATGAAATTAAAAAAATTCAACATCGCGGATCCAATATACAGGACAAAAACTGTAAAAATAAGTTTCGTGGCTTCAGATGGATTTTCGAGAGTCTTTTGGGTCGCTGGTTACGAATCTGAAGTCAAAATTCCAAAATTCAAAATGACGGATCCAATATGGCGGAAAAAAATGTTAAATTAAGTCCCGTGGCTTCAAAATGGGGTTTCGGGAGTTTTTAGGTCGCTGATTGCGAAACTGAAGTCAAAAATTAAAAATTAAAATTTATGGATCCAATATGGCGGCCAAAGAATTGATCCCGTGGATTCAAAAGGGTTCCTCAGGAGCTTTTTTTGGGTCGCTGATTACGAATTTGGATTCAAAGTTTCAAAAGTCTAAATGGCAGATCCAAGATGGCGGACAAAAAATTTATAAATAAATCCCCTGGTTTCAAAATGGGGTTTCGGGACTTTTTTTGGGCCGCTGATCGCGAATCTGAAGTCAAAATTCCAGAATTGAAAATGATGGATCCAATATGGCGAACGAAAAATTAAAAAATTGGTCCCGTGGCTTCAAAATGGGTCCTCAGGAGGTTTTTGGGTCGCTGATTACGAATCTGAAGTAAAAATTCTAAAATACAAAATGACGGATCCAATACGACAGACAACACATTTAATAATGAGTATTGTGTCCAGGATTTCGAATTTGGGAATTTTGACTCCAGATTCATAATCAGCGACCCATATTGGATCTGCTTTTTTGAATATTGAAATTTCAAAAATTAGACTCTAATTTCGTAATAAAAACCCCAAAAACCTTCCGTATTAAAATAAAAAAATTAAAAATTAAATTGTTTTCTCAATTATTATCAATTAACTCATGTGATTTTGAAAAAAGTCGATATTTCTATTGAATTACTAAGAAATAAACAAATTTCCATAAGATTTTATGATGAATATTGGTTAACATTTTTTTATCGATTTTATATTGGATTTTTTGAGATTTTATTGGATTTTTATCGGATTATTTTTATTTTCATCTTAAAATTTTCGTGGGATATAAACCAATCACATTCAATAAAAAAAATTGAAAACAAAAAGGATTAAAATTCAACCAAAAACAGTTGAATTTTTAAGCCGAAAACAAAAAGGTTTTAAAAGACGGTTGAATTTTCAAAAAACAAGTAATTTCTCAACCGAGAAATATGACTTTTAAACCAAATAGTTTGAGTTTTAACTAAAAAAAATAAAATTTTGTTGACCCTAAAATGGAATCGTCAAATTTTTATTTGAAAAAAAAAAAATAATTTTTATAAAAGAAAACTATCTCTTCAACAAATAACATTAATTTTCTAACCAAAGATACGCATTTTCAACAAAAATACATGAATTTTTTACCAAATAGTCAAATTTTCAACTTCTAAATAGTGAATTTCTATTAAAAAAATAAATAGTTAGATTTTCAGATACAAAAATTAATTTTTAACAAAACAAAAAAAAAAGAAAATTAAATAAAAGGTCACATTTTTAACCAAAAACGTGAATTTTTAACCAAATAGTTTAATTTCCAACCAAAACGCTGAAATTTCTACCAAGAAGATTAATGTTCTAGAAAAAAAAGATGAATTTTCAAAACAATTGAATTCTCAAACAGAAAATATCATTTTTCAACAAAAAATTTAATTTTCGATCAAATAGTTTACTTTTTACCCATATATTTGAATTTTCAACCAAAAATATGAATCTTCAGCAAAAAAGTTAATTTTTCAATAAAAGAGATAAAATTTTAACTAAAATAATGAATCAACAAAAAAAATGCATTTTTCAACAAAATAGCTTAAACAGACAGTTGCATTTTTAAACAAAAAAGATGAATTTTCAACAAAATAAAAGAATTTTCAACAAAATAATGGAATTTTCAACTAAACAAGATCAATTTACAAATTTTCAACCGAAAATGGAAGTTACATTTTTATTTAAAACAATTTTTTTTTAATTTCAACAAAATACTTAAATTTTAAACAGAAGAGATGAATTTTAATAAAAAACTAAAGCTTTACAAAAAAATGAATTTTCAACAAAAGACTTCAAAATTCAATCCAATAAATCATTTTTTAATCAAGAATATTAATTTTCTGAAAATGGCGTGGTTGAATTTCCAACCCAAATCTTCAATCTTCAATCTTCAACTAAAAAATAAATATTTTTGAACAATATAATTCAACCAAGAAGTTGAATTTTAGACCAACAAATATTACTTCTTAACAAAATAGTTGCACTATCAAAAAAAGAATTAATTTTCAACAAAATAGGTTCTATTACAGTCGAACCTGTATTTAGCGCCGGTTTTGGGGCTGACCTTGACGTAAATCCAGAGACTCGGAACTATTTTGTCTCTCTTCTGTTTCTCTCTCTCTCTCTCTCTGTTTTGTCACGCCTGAGTGCACACCGCACACCCCCCGCAAACGCCACTCACGTATCCCCACAGCGCGGCGTCAATTCTCGGAAGGGCAAAATCCAAGGGAGCTAAATCCAGGTTTCACTGTGATTCAGTTCTCCTTTAAGTGAAAAAAAAAACGAGAAAAGGGGGAAGTTTCTTGAAAAGATGGGGGAAAAACAATTCTTCAAAAAAGGGAAAAATAGGGGAAAGAGTGTGACGTCTGAAATGTGAAAGTGATTTTCAAACTTATCAAGTTCTTAACATTACTTCGACTTCCCCACCCTAATATTAAACGTCATTTTGCCCCCCCCCCCATCTAATTGATAACGTAGTTTATGGACGGCCCCTTATTCAATATTGAAAAATTTGTAACGCGTCTAATTTCAAATGCCTCAATTTTTCCTTCCCTCTAATTTAAGAATTAATAACCATAATATATTATACGATTACAAAAGATAAAAAAAATTGTTTAAAAAAAACTGGTATACTTTTAAATAGACCTGAAAGCAATTGTTGCAAGGTCATTATAATTCCAAATGATTTTAACGAGCAGCAGGATAGTTTGTAGCTATCTTTTTGCACAATTAGCTTCGCAGGGCGATAAATGTTTTGTCCAGCAGAATAAAATTAACTCGCACAATAGAGATACCAATGTAGGTGTATATATCCTTCTTCAAATTGACCTTCATGCTCTCGAGTAATTTAGAGAGGTACGAAAAATATCAACATTATTCCGAACGTTTGAAAATTTCTTATTTAAATTTATTTATTCAATTACAGGGAACAAAGGGAAGTTTGCCGAGCCAGTAATATTCCGGACGCCGACTGCATTTCAATTCAAATAGTCGGTAAATCCGATTTCGGGGAATTAAACCAATCGAGTCAGTATAAAAAAAGTACGAGTACTTCTATCCTCTCGAGTCGGATTTATAAATATACAGCTCTATCTATATCAACCATGCAATTTGGAAGCTTTTTGATTTAAAAAAAAAATATAGTCATTCAAAAAAATTGCAAATTATTAATTGCAAGTTTAGGATGTATACTAGGGTGGTCCAAAAATGCATTGGCACTTTTTTCTCCAATTTTCATGCACATCGCTCTCAAATTTGTTCAAATCCATGAATTTCTGTTGGATTTGGACGCATGACGCAACCTGATGCAACTGACGCGCTGAGAGCGCGGTCCTCGAGCTGTTTGTCACGCTTGACTGAGCACATCCTATCTTTCATCCCCGCGGCTCATCACATCATGAAACTGCAAAGCTTATCACTTCGAAGAATATAGTAAACATGGGGGTCCCAAAAAACCCCCATAAGTGAAAAATTGGGTTTAGCGAGTTTCTGGCGCTAATTATAATTTGTTTGCCGTTTTTTAAATACAAAATTGTTTCTAATATATAAAATACTACTTTATACAATGAAACCCGGATTTAGCTCCCCTGGATTTTGCCCTTCCGAGAATTGACGCCGCGCCGTGGGAATACGTGTGAGGCGTTTGCGGGGGGATGTGCGATGTGCACTCAGGCGTGAGAAAACAGAGAAACAGGAGAGAGACAAAATAGTTCCGAGTCTCTGAATTTACGTCAAGCTCAGTCCCAAACCCGGCGCTAAATCCAGGTTCGAATGTAATGATAATTAGATGTTTACATACAATTAAAACAAAATTACTTTATTATTATTGTTTATAGCAATTTTCTCTTAAAACAGAGTTAGAATCTTGCGGGTTTTTCCCGATTTTTTTATCTTATTTATAATTTTTTTGTTTGATCGAGGCAATAATCAATTAAATTTAACAGACATAAATATTGAAATAGCTAATAATTATTCATATTAATATTCTCTTAGAATAATGCTAGAAAGTTGCAGTTTTTCCTAAAATTGTCCACTTTTTGTCTTCTTTTCAATTAGACTGAGGTAATAATTAATTCAAGTTGAAAAAAATAATTTTTTAAACAAATTACTATTGTTTATAACTATCTTCTCCTGTAGTAATGCCAGATAGTTGCGGTTTTTTAAAAAAAAAATTCCCCTTTTTGTCAACTTTTCACTTAAAGTTTGATGAAAGTTAATTCAAGTTCACAAACATAATTGTTTAAACAATTTGTTATTACTTTTAATAATATTATCTTTGAGTAATACTTAAAAGTTGCGGTTTTTTCTGAAATATTAAACTTTTTGTCCACTTTTCAGTTCGACCGAGCTAAAAATTAATGAAATTGAACAAACACAATTTTTGAAACAAATTTTTATTGTTGACAACTATCTTCTCATATTGAAGTTTTTTTCTAAAACTTTTTACTTTGCTTTGGCTTTTTAGTTATGAACAAACAATAAATAATAATACAGAGGATCATTTTTTAAACAATCTCTTTCTTATTTAAGAATATATTTTTCTGAAATAAAACAGATATTTGAAATATTCTTCAAATTTTCTATATGAATCATTCTAAATTTAAATATTATATATTAATCTTTTAAATGAAAGATATTTTTCAGTTAAGTAGACACCCTCTAAAAACAGGGGAAAGAAGGAGATTTTTCACGAAAATAGGGAAATATATTGTTTTAAGTAAAATTGATGTGGATTCTATATTAAATTAAATTTAAAACGTTTAAAATTCCTAACATTCCAAGTATAAATATTGCATTTTTAACAATATAAATACATTTTTAACCAAATAGTTGAATTTTCAGTTAAAAAATAAATTCTCAACCAACGAAAAACCAATTTCAAACAAAACAGTTAAATTTTCAATCAAAGTGATACAACATTTTTTTAACAAAATAGTTAAATTGCAAAATAAGTGTTCAAATTTCAATAAAAAAGATGAATCATCAAAAAAAAAAAGAGTTTTTAACAAAATAACTTAACTTGCAACCAAGTAGTTGAATTTTAAACCAAAAAATATAAATTCTTGACGAACAATGTAATAGTTGATATTTCAACCAAAAAATATTTTTATTTTAAATAAAAAACAGTTAAATTCAACCAAAAAGATGAATTTTCAAAAAGAGTAAAATTTTCAACCAAGAAACAATTTTTCAAGAAAGAAAAAAAATTTCAACTAAATTGTTGAATTTTCAAAGAAAAGATGCATTTTTGATCAAAAATATAATAGTTCAATTTTCAGTTTAAAAAAATTAATTTTCAACCCAAAAAACGAATTTTTCACAACATAGTTAAATTTTCAACAGGAATAGTTGAATATTAAGTTGAAAAAATCAATTTTCAAACAAAACATTTAAATTTACAAAAAGAGAGATGAATTTTAAATTAAAATGAAGTTTAAAAGAAAAGATAAATTATTAACGAAAAATGAAATCAATTGTTGATATTTCAACAAAAAATTATTTTAACTTTAAATCAAAAACAGTTGAATTCAACCAAAAAAGACGTAATTTTAACAAGAGTTGAATTTTCAACTAAGAAAGATTGTTCAGTCAAGAGAGATATTTTTTTTTAACCAAACTGTTGAATTTTTAAACAAAAGGATGAATCTTCAACCAAAAATAGAATAGTTAACTTTGCAGTAAAAAAAAAATTAATTTTCGATCAGAAAAAAAATTCAACAAATCCAGTAATGTAAATCTACTTTTACAAATTAAAAACATTGTTATTTAATTCTATTGTAATTCAAACCAAATTTAAGCACGCTTTCGACAAAATTCTCTAACTTTAAAGAAAGGCCCTGAAATTTCCAGATTTTTCCAGGTGTACAAAAAATCCCTGAAAATTCCAAAGATAGATTTTTAACAAAATAAATTAATTTTCTACAATATAGGTGAATTTTCAACTTATAAAGAATATTTATACAAATTTCTAACCAAAAATAGAATAGTGCAATTTAAGATTGAAAAAATTAATTTTTAACCAAGAAAAAACTGAATTTTCAACAAAAAAGTTAAATCTTAAAGTAAAGAAGTGAATCTTGAAAAATATGAATTTTTAACAAACTAGTCTAACTTTCAACCAAATAGATGAATTTTTTAAATAAAAAAGATGCATTTCTAACAAAAAATGAAATAGTTAAATTTTTATTTGAAAAAAACGATTTTTTTACGAAACAGTTGAATTTTCAACTGGAAAATAGGAAATAAATTAATTTTGTATCATACAGTTCAATTTTTAATTTTATGAATTTTCAACTAAAATGATCAATAAAAAAAATTGATTTCAGGGATCACAGCGCAGACGGAGCTCAAAAAAGAGGAAATAGGGTAATTTTCTCATGAAAAAGGGGAAAATAGGGGAAAGATTAACCATTTATTTTTACATGTCGAAAAGAACAAACAACCTTTTTATAAGAAATGTTATATTTTTAAACAATTTTCAATGATTTTTCAATGATTTTTCAATGATTTTTCAATGATTTTTCAATGATTTTTCAATGATTTCTGCCATTCAGGAATTTATTTTTAAAAATTGGATATACCTAGGTCGTTGGAAATCCATTCAGAGTGATATAACAAAGATAATTTTTTAACCAAAAATGGAATAGTTAAGTTTTTAGTTGAAATAATTAATTCTCCACCAAACTGATTAATTTTTAACTAAAATGATGAATCTTCAACTGGAATCGTTGAATTTTAAATAAAAAAAAAATAATAATTTTCAACTAAAACTATCAATTTTGAACTAGAGTAGTTGAATTTTCAAACAAAAAACAAACAAATTTGTCAAAAAATTCGACTTTCAAGAAAATAAATGAATTTTCAACGAAATAGTTGAATTTTCAACTGAAAAAGACCAATTTTCAATCAAACAGTTGAATTTTGAACTTAAAAAGATCGATTTTTAACAAAAAATGGAATAGTTAAATTTTCATTGGAAAAAGTAAATTTTCCACAAAACTGATGAATGTTTAACTGGAATAGTTGAATTTTAATCGAAAAAGATGATTTTTCAACTAAAGTGATGAATCTTTAACTGGAATAGTTGAAATTTCAATAAAAAAATTGATTTTCTACCAAAAAAGACGATTTTAAACAAAATAAATGAATTTTTACCCACAGAGTTGAATTTGGCACTAAAAAAGATCAATTTTCAACCACAAATAAAATAGATCAATTTTCAATTACAACAAACTAATTTTCCACACAAAAAAATCCTCATAATTTTTGAGCCAAGAAGAAAAATTCATAAATAATTTAGTTAAGTACTTACTAATTTCAGAGAATTTTCCGCGTAATTCAAATATTGTATTTTCAAATATCGTGTGTTTAAAGAGAAAAGGGGAAGTTTTTTGAGAATAGGGGGAAAAGGGAAAATTAAGAAAAAAAGGGGAAGACTGTGCACCCTGTGATTTTTAATAATAGAGTTTAATCCCAAAAATGACTTTTGAATCCAGAAGATTAATTTTCTAAAAATGGAATAGTTATTTTTTCAATCATAGAGGTGAATCTACAATACAAAAAATTAATTTCGAACATATCAGATCAACTTTGAACCAAATAGCTGCATTTCTGATGAAAAAAAGTTACTTTTAACAAAATAGTTGCATTTTCAACAAAATAATAAAATTTTCAACAAAATACTAGAATTTTTAACCAAACGAGATGAATTCTGAACAATATAATAGTAGGTTTTTTTTTAAAGGAGAGAAGGGGTATGTTTCAGAGAAAAAAAGAAGAATTCTTGACAATTTATTATTGGAAAACGTACTAAATGTTATTTAAGTTCAAATAATTTAATGTTAATTCTTTTAGTCGACTGGTCTAAAATCAATATTTTTTTAATATCAATTTTTATTTATAAATTGCGAAAAAATTGCTCTCAAGCTCCGCTGGGATCCGAACCCAGGTCTTTCAGATTGCCGGTCCGATGCTCTTACCCACTAAGCTACGGAGAAATGAGATCAATTTCTTCACAACCCCTACAAGTTGAATTCTGACGTCATTCCTTATACTTGTAACATTAATTTTTCAAACATTGGAATTTCATTCTATGTTTACCGTTTACGTTCGGAGTGGAGCTATATCCGGTTCAGCCCAAAGCCGGCGTTATATCCGAGTTCGGATGTATTATAAATGTTATAAATTGTGTTCTCTAAGTTCGTAACGTTACTTCCACTGCCCCCCCTCTGTTGCTAACCATAGTTTTTAGTATGACCCCCCCCCCCAATTGGTGACGTATTTTATAGACGATCCCTAAGCAGATTGTAGCAAATCATAAATAAAATGAGCGAGTACAAATAAAATGAGCAAGTACCAATAAAAAGCGATTCCCATGACGAATCAATGAATAATGCATGTGGATCTTTACGAATGTCGAGATTGTCAGAGAATATATTCATTCGTGCGAATTTTTCTGAGAGCAAAACTGTGTAGAATGTGCTCACAAGTGAGTAAATTAAATTCTTGATTACATGGTCTTATCAGGACTATCGCATCAGTTTGAAGTAATTAATATATCTAGAGTATCTATAGACTTTTAGTAAACAAAGCGAGTCATGGATTGTAAATTGTAAAGTTCATCAAATTGTAAAATCCCTCTAATATCAAAGATAAATAAAAATCTGAAGATTATTCTTGAAAATTGTTCAGTTCAGTGCAATTCAAATAAGACGATGTGTGTTCAAGATGTTAACTCGTCGGTCACGCTCAGAACTCTTATAAGTGAACAATATTGACTTTTGGTGCCGACATGTTTGCCACCAGAGAAATTTTCTTTCGTGAGACAAAATTCTGGTTGCAATTTTCGCTTCTCAGAATATTTATAATTTATTTATTTTTTATTAAAGGAGGTTTTGAGTATTATAATTATTATATTTTATTATAGAATATATATTATAGCAGTTTATATTTAATTTAATTTTAAATGTTTATTCTGAAGGCATCAATTTTGCATCCTTTTGAAAATAAATTATGGAATATTGTTCGAAACCTTTTGCCAAACCTTTTTTCTAGCCGAAATGTAAAATATCAAAAAATGTTTTCAACGTTTCAGGTTTTCCGTGGAATTATATTCCCTTTTATACATTTATTACAAAAATATTTGTATTTTTCTGAAGAAAATAAGAAAATAATTTTGTTTTCAAATTAAATTTCAGCTTTTTTCTGAAATTTTCAACCACATACCCTCCTTTGTTAGTGTACGATATTTTTGCCGCCTTAATTTTGTTCGTGAATTTAGTCATCAAATAAGTTCATTGTTCAACCAAGTTGTAGAGACCAACAAAAATTAACTCTAAAAAAATTTAATAATTGATACATATTTCAACCAAGGAAATATTTTCATTTTAAATCAAAAACAGTTGATTTGAACCAAAAAAGAAGAATTTTGAAATTTTTAACAAAATACTTGAATCCTTAACCAAAATAGATTAATTTTCAAATCAAAAAGACGAATTTTCAACAAGAGTTGAATTTACAACCTCAAAAGATTTTTCATTGAATAAAGAAGAAAATGTCATAAAAAATCTTGAATTTTCAAGCCAAAAGATAAGATTTCTACAAAACAATTGAATTTTTAAAGAAATACTTGAATCTTCAACGAAAAAGATTAACTTTCATTTAAAAAATATACTTTTAAATAAAAAGAACGAATTTTATACAAAACAGTTGAATTTTCTACCACATAGTTTACCTATTTAGCAAATTGTTGAATTTTCAACTCAAAAAGACGAATTTTCTACAAAAAATAAAAATTTTTAACCCGAAAATTTGAAATTTCAACAAAAAAGTTTATTTCCAAACAAAAAAATGAATTTTCAACAAAATAGTTGAATTTTCAGTCGAGAAAATTAATTTTTAACAAAAAAACGAATTTTCTTCAAAGCTGTTCAATTTTCAACCAGAGATGAATTTTCATCCAAAATATGAAACGTATGCCAAAAAATTATCTTTTGAGAAAGTAGTTTAACTTTCAAAAAATAGTATAATTTTCAACTTAAAAAGATGAATTTTCCACAAAAAATGTAATAGGTGATATTTTAACAAAAAATATTTTTAATTTATATCAAATACAGTCAAAGTTGACCAAAAAATCCGAATTTTCAACAAAATACTTCAATCCTCAACTAAAACAGATATATTTTCAACCAAAAAATAGAGGCATTAAAAAAAATGATTTGCTACCAAAGACAGATTTAAAAATAATACATACATTTTCAAACAAGAGAATTATTTTTTTTCCAAAAAAGACCAATTTTTAACAGAATACATGAATTTTCAATCAGATAGTTGAATTTTCAACTAAAAAAGATAAATTTGCAACAAAAAAATGGAATAATAAAATTTTCAGATAAAAAAATTTATTTTTAACCAAGAAAAACAAACTTTCAACAAAATAGTTACATTTGCAACAAAGAAATTAATTATTAACTAAAATGATAAATTTTCAACTAAAAAAATTAAGTTTTTCAAAGTAATTCAACCTTCAACCCAATAGTTTAATTTTCGAGAAGAAAGTACGAATTTTCTTTAGAACAGATGAATCCCCCCCCCCCCATGTGGATTTTCAGCAAAAAAAGTTCAATTTCAACCGAAACGGGTTAAATTTTAATTAGAGTGTTACATTTTTAACAAATGAGTGTTGTCGAGGAAAAAAAATTTAATCAAAAACCATGTGCCCCCCCCCTCCCCCTATATAAGACAGTATAGAAAAATCGTTAACTTTCGATCAAAATTTCATTAATGTTAAATATTAATAGATTTGAATTATTGTAATGAACTTAATTTTGCACCCTTTTGAAAATAAATTATGGAATTAATGCTTTAAAATCTTGTGCAAAATATTTTTACTAGTCCAAATGTAAAATAGCAGTCGGGGGGGGGGCAAACATTTGTATTTTGATCAAAAAATGTAAAAAACTGATTTCTTCCAAGTTACAGTTTTTTCCATGGAATTATAATCACTTTTATACATTTCTTTACAAAAAAAAATTGTATTTTTCAGCAAACAATTTTTTTTCCAATTTAAATTTTTAGAACGAAACCATATAAGAAGAAGTATTAAAAGAAATGTGAATCGATTGAAGATTTTATTAATGTTAAATATTAATTTATTTGAATTATTAAGGAATTTCACTAATTGTTGATTAATTTTAATATTTAAGATTTGATGAATTGCAAATATTTGAATAGTAAAAATTAAAAATGGCCATAAATAACATGAACATTAGAATATGTAGAATAATATTCGTTTTATTAATAAATTATAAGTTTTTATAAATTTTTATAAAATTTAAAAAGGGTATTTTATGAACTGGAAAAGGGGAAGCTCTATCACACCTTACTCCTTTTCCAGCTAAAAAAATTACCTAATTGCTATTTTTGGCAATCTGATAATTAATTTTTCGAATTTACCTCGAAAATGTCATTTTCAAATATTTTCGAGGCATTATTCGTAATCAGCACTTCAAAATACGTTAGTATAGGTAGTTTTATCAGAACAAGAATATAATTAATTATGAAACTTTTGTATTTTTTTACAATTTTTCAGAACGAAAAAATAGAATAAAAAATTTAATGAATTGAAAGAAATTATTTGAACGAATTTAACTAATTTGTTGATTAATTTTAATATTTAATAGTTGATTACATTTGAATATGTACTAAAAATTAAAGATTACTATAATTAACATTACAGTAATAATATGTCAAATAAGTTTTGTTTCATTATTAAATTATAAATGTTTATACAATTTCTTTTAAATTTAAAATAGTAATTCTTCAAGCTGGAAAAGGAAGGGGATGTTCTTTCACACTCTACCCCTTTTCCAGCTCGAAAAATTACAAACGTTTTCCTTTTTTGACAATTTCGTAACTATTTTTTCGAATTGATCTTGAAATTATTTGTTTTATAACTTAATTTTTAATTCGATTTAATCTTAGATATTAGTTAGTATCCGTGGTTTTAACATAATTGGGATAGAATTAGTTATGAAGGTGATTTTTGAAGATTTCTAATTGGGGGGGGGGGGGGGCCAGGGGAAAATATAAAACTTTTTGGGTCTCTCCCGAATTACATTTTACTTTTAAACTAAAAAAAAATATATTCCAAAAGGTTTCAAACCATTTACCTCAAAATTCGGAAAAGTCATCTAAGTAAACAATTACCAAAATTACTAGCAAGTACTGGATTCAATACTTACCAATACTTTTTTTTTTATAAAGGTAGGATTAAAAAAATAAAATAAATTTATTTATTTCTTTACTAAAATTATTTTGAAAATTAATTTTTCAATGTAATCCAAACGCTTTTTAATATAAAGGTTTCCAAAATTAATTTTTCGTTCGAAATTAAACATTTTGAATTGCAGCTAAATCCACAAATTGAACGATTAAAAAAAGTGCTTACAAATCGCAACCCTTTACAACTTGGACGCTTTCCAACTTGGACAATTTAAAATCAATATTATACTTCCTTTAAACCCTGATTGCCTTTAATTTGGAAATTCTTCCACATTATCAAAATAGCTTTTTATAAATCCTATCATTAAGCACAAGAAAACACCTTATTTTAAAATGAAAATGAATGTAGGTTCACCGAAATTCGGTGCCTATATTTGTTTCTTAATGATATTTTATTTTAATTAAAAGGGTTAAGCCTTTACAAAATTAAAACATTCACATGCCAGCGGAGCCAGAGAAGAATTTTTTCACAACTTGAAAACAAAAAATCAATATTTGAAAACAAATATTGATTTAAGAAGACCATGCAGAGAAAAACAACTAAAATCAATTCTAAAACATTTAAGGTTTGCAAAAAGACTTAATTTTCTGCTATTTGGTGCGAAAATTCTGGAAGGATTGTTCTGAATCTGCGTCATCACTGGCGGGGGGGGGTGGACTAAGCGTGTAAGAGGGGGGAGGTTACTAGGACGATAGGTCACTGGATCCAAAAACATCATTGGAATTTAAGGACATTAATGGCATTTAAAATAAAAAATTAAGTACAATAAAATATTCATTTTAATAAATAATGGCATGAATAAACAAATCACTTTTTATTGTATCTAATTTTCTTGAGTAAATAATCATTCTCGCTGACAATACGTTTTCGATTTATTTATTTCAAATTTTATTATTGTATTTATTTTTTATTATTTTATTTTTGAAATTATTGCTTAAAAAACTCTGTCAATTATAAACCCAACTTTTTATTTTAAATAACTACATTGCAAAATACGTTTATTTCATTAATTTATTGTATTTCATTTAAATAAATTATTGATTGTAATCTACTTGCGGGTTTGAAATTTGGTTTTTCAAAACTATTTTTTGAATTGTTATAAATTTAATGACATTTATAATAAAGTAAATATACTTTGAGAAAGTAACTTTCAAGTTGTTGAATATACATAAATACATTTTAAATTTAAAGCATCAAAAGTGAATCACGTGAAATTCGAAGAGGCAGACTTAAAGGAATGTGATGAGTGTTTCTCTGGATTTTCGTCGAGAGAATTTATATATACGTACGAAATGATTGTGCTGTAGTCAGCAAAAGTGGAAAATCCGTAAACACATAATGTTTTCACTGCGATGAAATTTTTTAAAAATAAACTCCACAGAAATCTTGAAATTCGATTTGAAAAAGAAAATAATGTCCGCACGAAAATAAAAACACCGTAGCAGCGCGCGACACGGTTCGCGAGGAACTGAAGTCCCATTGCGCGAGGTAAGTTAACGCTCCCTGCTTCTATTTCCCCAGGGCCGTCCATAGAAAATCCCCTTAGTGTCCCACTTTCAAATTTTTCCAAATTCTTTCCCAGAAAATGTCAAAAAAACGTTTACAAGCAATTTTATTGTTAATAAAATCGGTTTGTTTTCAGTGCGCCCTATTATTTTAAAAGTGCTACGGCCCTGCTTCGAATTGCTTATCAAATTCGTGAATCACTTGGTGATACTATAGGAAATATATGTTTAAAAGGTTGTTGTTTTATCAATAAGAAATCATCTCCATTTCGATCCTTCGAATGCTCTTAAAAATTCCAGAGTAAAATCGAGAAAAAATATCTGAATAAATTAATTTATTATTAAAATATACTTATTTAATCATTATTCTTAAGGCCATGTGACGAGTGGGTCACGTGACCGGCTTCCTACCTTACCGACTTCCTACCTTACCGACTTATTCGATTCCTACTTTACCGAAATTTTTTTTTGGATCATGTAAATTCCACACGAAATGAACTATCGAGGTGAAAGTTTGAGAAAATAAGCAAAATGGTCTAAGGAACATTTATTTACTGATAAATTTTTAAAATAACAAAAAAAAATTAAAAAAAAAAATTTTTTTTTGTGTCTGTGAAAATTCATTAGCACATAAACGGATAAACGTTCCTTAAACCCTTTTCTTTATATTCCAAAACTTTCAGTTCGATATCCCCATTTCGTGTGGAATTGATATGATCAATAAAAAAATGTCGGTAAAGTAGGAATTGGATAAGTGTCACATGCCCTTAATGTTTTACATGTACGGATC
>JAABKJ010003427.1:0-26010 GCA_011634705.1 Andricus grossulariae | reverse complement strand
GCGTTCGGCAGGGCAGGGTCGCGGCCAATACCGTAAGAGCGACAAAGATGGTTATAAAGCACTCTTAGGGCCGCATTTATATATGTATATATATTGGGAATATATGTATTGAGAATGGTCTAAAAGAATTATAATTCTGAGTTTGGACGGGGAAATTATTAGAAAAATATACACACAGTAAATACCAATGATATTATTTGTCTGAAGTTGGATAAAAACGCTGCGAACAATTGAAAACTACAATTATTCGACGGCATATAATTTTTATCACGAGGCGGATGAAAATTATCCTTCGTGGGGTAATTGTATTTGTCAATTGTTTGAAACGTTTTTATTCAACTTCAGATAACTAATGTCCCTGGGATTTACTGTGCAAAAAATTCCTACAAGGAATCATAATTTTGACACTGGAACAGGGAATTTCGTAAATAATTATAATTTTGTCTTAGAACATGTCAATTCGAATTGGTTTGAATTCAAACCTTTTTTTTCAATTAAGAATTTGCTTGTATTTGAATCTTTCCTTTTAAAAATTCAAGAAGAATGGAGATATTATATTTCTGAATTATAATATGAAATGTTGATTGTATAAGTTTCATATCAGTTTTGACGAATTGCGAAATATCATTTTTCTTCTTGAGATAAACTCTAATGAAATGTAAATATCTGATAAGGACCAGCTTCACGTCTTCAATCGAAGAGATAACGACTATAGATAGATAGATATATATATATATATATAATCTAATAAAGCACTAGAATATTCATCACTTAGATTATTAATAAAATTCTTCATTAATACATTATTCAGTTTTTTCTCTAATTCGAAAAGATGAGGTTTGATTCTTCTTTCGTGTTTTGCTGGGCGGCTATTCTCAATTCTATTGGTGAATTAAATAATAAAATATATCTATAATTTTAATTCTATTTTTAAGCTTTCCACAAACTACAAATTGTTCGGCTATGCGATTATCTGAAATATTTACAGGGTATCTACCTGATGGATGATTTCAAATTCCCGTTCAATTTATAAGCGTCTAAAAGATTTTAATTAATTCAAACGATCTTTAAAGGTTTTAAGAGATTTCTCAAATGAGAAAATTACGATTTTGATTAGAAATAGAGAATTTTTTAGAGAAATTATAGGTCTGTAATAAAAATTTTCTACCATACTTCCCCGTTTTAAAGTCCTAATTCTAATGCATTGCAGAAATTTCCCTTTCAAAGTCGCAGTACAATTTAATTTATTCCGAAAAATTCTCTGTTGCCAGAAAATAATGCCTATCTTAAAAGCGTTTAAATTGATATTGGACCTTCAAAATTTTTGAATAAGTGAAACGTCTTTTTTATTGAAGTTTTAAAATACTTCATTGAAAACTACAAAAATTATGAAAAAATTCCGTTACTTTAAAATGTCATCCCTTTCAAATAAAAACAAAATTCATTATTTTTTTAATTTTTGCACTCGAATAAAAACAGTGGTTACTTTTTTGGGTCCATATCATGTCACATGCGGCAAGTCTCTCTGTGGCATGTCACACTGTAGCATCTCTACCTAGCGGCATATCTCACTAGTGGAAAGGGATGGCCCGTCACAAGGGTGCCTTCGCCCCCCCCCCCCCCCACCGAGACGTTGGAAAAAGGGTAGGGGTTTGACCAACAATATTTCTTTGCCCATTCACAGGGGTGCGGTGTGAGATGCCACAAAAATATCGATGTCAATTAGAGAAATGCCATGAGGGAGAGATGCCCCTAGGTAGAGATGCCGCAGTTGTGACTTGCCGCAGAGAGACTTGCCGCAATTGAGATGGTATGTCCCCACTTTTTTAATATTCATCCTCAAAATGAAGAAATTAGTAAATTTCTCTATTTTTCTCTTTTTTGGTCAAAAATGACTTATTTTTCAAGTTTTATCTTTTTCAATCGAAAACATTTGTTGCCAAAAAATTCGTTCTTCTCAAATTTTCCCTCTTCCTACAGATAAAATTTAAATTTCAATCGTTTCTAACCGAAACATTGTGTACTCTTCAGGGTTTCCCCCGCTCAACCTGAAAACTTTTTCAACCAAAATATTTTCATCTTTACAGTAAAAAAATGTGTTATTTATCAAATTCTCTCTTTTTGAAATGAGAATTTCCTCCACCCAATATCTTCTGATATTGTGGGAAGGAACGATTCGAATGAAATATACCACCAGTTTCGTCGTGATCAATCGCTTCAAGAAAGATTGTAGTCATAAATTCCGGAACCTACTTCTGGCCTAAGTTTTAAAAACATTCTAAATATTTGTTGTGTATCGAAAGTGACGTGCGTGAATTGACTCGCGGGTAGAAACTCGAATTATGGTTGAACTAGATCAAATGAGATTTTAATGAAATGAAATTAAACTAGCTGTTTTAAATATCGGTTGATTTTAATTTTTGTGAATTAGCATTTTTATTTAATTAACTTGAAATAACAATCCATTATTTCCTCACTACCCCACGCCAGTTTGTAATTAGTTCATTAATACTCACCAGCGAACAATTGGCTACTTCAAGGAAATGTGAAGTTCCGTTTTTTCTTACAGATTTGAGTTCACAGACATCAAACCCTGGGCCTAGTATTTCTCGTTCTGAAATTTCTTCTTCTCCTGCCAGATATCATGCTCCGGGTTCTTCGAGCATGACTTCTCCTCATGCCGAGCCTTCACTTCGTACCAGATCCAGGTCTCCTTCTACCATACTTGGATATAAACTTGAAGAAATTAGATTTGTGCAGCTCATTCCCCACACAAATCCGCACCGGAAATTTGAAATTCGAAAATACACTTTTCCTCGCGATAAACAAATTCACGTCAGAGGAGAACGTCAGGTCCTTGTGCCTTTGCCAACTGAAGAACAAACTGTGTTATCAACGTCAAATGGAGAAGTTTTTGCAATAGTGGAGGCTAATAAAATCCTGCGTGGACTATATATAGAAATAGATGGCTGCCAAAAACGTGTAAAAATAAACATGTACAGCGGTGAGGTGAAAGTAATGGCCCCAGAAGAAATCAAGGAAACTCCATTAGGCTACGGTGCACCAATTTCGAAGTATTTTAGAATCCTTTATATGCAAAAAGGTAATCTTTATATTTTTAGAAATGTTATTAATGTATTAATCGAAGTTGCGGTGATTTTGTTTGACTAATAGGGTAACCGCTTGTTATTTTACTTTGGATATTAATTATTTCTACACTATAGAATTTAATATAAACATCTTATATATATAGTGGACATTATTTGAATTTTATTTTTTACATACATTTACTTTCGTGTTAATTTAATGGATGAAAAATCAATATAAGTAACGAATAGAAAGTTATTATAATTAACACACTCATAGCATTCTCAAAATTACAATATTTTGTGTTTTACATTGTAGCTTACGTAATACATTTTATTTATCTTGCTGTCAGTAGAATTTTTCATGTTTCGATATAACATACATGAAAGAAAAAATTTATTTTTTCAATTAACGGTGTTTCTCCATTTCTTGCTGCAGATTTAGGTTTACAGAGTACAAACTCTGGACCTGATGTTCCTCGTCCCAGAATTTCTTATTCATCTGACAGACATAATGCTCTGGGTTCTTCACATCCTGCCAGTGATTCTTCTCCTTCACACGTACTTGGATATACCCTTGAAGAACTTAGATCTATTCGGCTAGTTCCCCTCACGAATCCGTTCCGGCGATTTGAAATTCAAAGATACACTTTTCCACGCGATAATCCAATTCAAATGAAAGGAGAAAATAATGTCTGTCTGCCTATGCCGAGAAAAGAACAAACTGTATTATCAACGTCCGAAGGAGAAGTCTTTGCAATAGTTGAGAAGGATAAAAGACTTCT
Source organism: Andricus grossulariae (assembly GCA_011634705.1). Taxonomy (NCBI): domain Eukaryota; kingdom Metazoa; phylum Arthropoda; class Insecta; order Hymenoptera; family Cynipidae; genus Andricus; species Andricus grossulariae. Next base: position 22,139 of record JAABKJ010003427.1, on the reverse strand, counting down.
TGGAGTGTATACAGTAGGAACTGTCCTTCCAAAACGTGCAAAAATCAATATGTACAGTGGTTTGGTTGAAGCAATGACCGCAGAAGAAATCCGGGAATCTCCATTAGGCAGAAACTCACCAATTGTGAAGAGTTTTAAAATAATAAGAGTAAATGACTCTCCTCCACATTTGATCAAATTTCCAATACTGAACAGATCTGAAAGTTAGATTCTGAAATATTTTCGACTTTTCAATATCCGAAGCTCAAGTACCTTCTACCTTCTCTACTCACAGAAGCTGACGTGCGGAGTACCCAAAAACAGTTTTTGCCATAAAAATGCTATTATTAGGTAACAAAAATAAGTAAAATATAATGGGGAAATGATAAAAAGAAGATGTTCAAGTGGCAAGGAAAATTAGTGACTTACAAAATATACGTGAACAGATTACACATTACAGATCACACATTTATAATCTAACCTCAAAACTGTAATTCATCAAATAAAAGATTTTTGTGTTTGAGTCTTAAAATATATTTATATTATTACCTGTTTCAAATAGAAGAAGAAATAATGAAAAAAATTACACATTCAACATTTTGTTTTCAACCTGCGTCAGTACACGTCAGAAATATCAGGATCTGCAGGTGGTTGTTCGATTTGGATAAAGCTTCGTCAAATTATGATTCTATACAAAAGAAATTTCGGCCCCAAAAGATTTTCGAAAATTTTTTAAATAACTGAAGTTACGCCTTGTTGAATTTTGCGGTCACATTTTTTTCAATTATCAATATTTCTAGAAACGCTCATTGAATTTTGAATGAACTTGAACATGTAAGAGCTAAAATAATATATATAAAAAATATAATACAATTAATTTTTTTTTCATTTTGCCGGAGAATGGTGAAAAAGAAATTTTGATTTATTTCTTTGTGAATCACTCCCATTTTGATTTTTTTAAATATCGATACAATGATTTCTTATGAAATCATATTTTTTTAATTCATAGAGACTCTTATGGGTCCCAAGATATCGTTATTTTCACGAGACCGTACGCCGCCTCTCCACTGCGGTGCGGTGTTAGTGTCGCGGCCCGCGAGCAGTGAAAGCTCTTTTTTCAGTATTACACCACTTTTTCGCGACTACCTTCATGTCGCTATAGGCGTCAGATGTTTTTATTTGATATTTTCTATATTTGGTAGCTCGCATTCCAGAACGTGAGGATTTCCAGAATTAGATTTAAGCTATCAGAGAAAATGACGCCACCACTCATACCTCGTTGTTTCAATCCTTTTGAAAAAAAGATTCATAATAAAATAGATGTGAAGAAACTCCGTCCTGTTTCTAAATAAATTAGTAAAAAGATTTCCGTTGGTTCGGACAATCATATTTGCGATACACGTCGCCTGGAAATTCCAAATCATAGATCTGAGAGTCAAGTAATGAATATCCAAAGTTCTTCTGATGCAATGGAATTCAAACAGGTTGGAAACTTGCCTGAAGTTAGTGATAATTTTCCAAGAAGATTTAATTATATCAGGCTGAACATCTACTTCCATTTGCTGATTATTTCGATAAAGATTTAGAATGTGACGTTGAAAGAGAAGATAATAGTTGAATAAAGTTGAATGAAATTTTGCAAATCTTGAGTTCCATCTATTAATAGACTACGGATCTTTGAACATGAACTACACAAAGAAAGAAGGTGGCCGAGATTAAGACAGCTCTTGACGTTCAAATAAAAAAGGTATTCAATTGTATTGAAGATGAGTTTAGTAAGAAAGATACAGAAGAACATACTAACGAAATTAAAGAAGAATTGGATAAAAACCCAAGTTAATCATATTGGATCATCACCAAATCCTAGGCCAGGTAAAAAGTTTCCGGAAGAAACAGTCAAAATTGTTCAAGATTTTCACTACGAACGCGATGTGAGTGGACATTTGCCAGGGAAAAAGACTGTATATCTGTAAAACAGCATGATGGTTCTCGAAAACTGATACAAAAACGTCTAATTCTAGGTAATTTGAAAGAAGTTTGCGCCACTTTTAAAGAAAAGTTTCCGGATCTAAAAATTTGCTTTTCTAAATTTGCAGACTTGCGACCAAAGGAATGTATTTTTGCAGGCACGAGTGGAACACATTCCATTTGTGTTTGCAAAATTTAAGAAAATACTAAATCATTGATTGATGGAGCAGACTTGACTGAAGTTGCCGCAAATGCTGCGAATCTAAAGTGCTTAGATTCATACAAAACCATGTTGTCTTCGATGATTTGCGATCCTAAAACATCTCCCTGTTGTTTAGGAGCGTGTAAATCTTGCCCAGGTGTGAAATCTTTAATGGAAAAAGTCCAAAAGCTTTTTGAAAGCAACTCATTGAAAGAGTCACGTACAATTGGTGGACTTCGACAGACCGTGCCTTTTTAGAAACTTTGTGTGACACAGCTGAGGATCATTATGAGAACCTCACTAAACATTTAACTGATCTTCTAAAACACGACTTTATAGCGAAAAGTCAAAACCAACTTCTCAGGGATTCTAAGAAATCTCTTGAAGAGGAAGTATTCATAATACTTTTTGATTTTGCTCAGAATCACGAAGCTATTATTCAAAATGCAATACAAAGTGAGTATTGGAATAAAGAACAGATCACTGTGAATCCCACTGTAGTTTATTTTAAGAAAGATGTCAGTCTTGTGCGAAATTTATGCGATTACTTCAGATAATCTTGAGCATAATACTAGAGCATTTCATCTGTTTATGGAAAAAATTATTGCTGAGTTGAAAAAAATACATTGTTCGAAAAATCATGTATTTCACTAATGGTGCAGCTTCTCAATATAAAAACAAAAGCAACTTCGTCAACCTAGCACATCACAAGCGAGATTTTGGGATTGAAGCTTCCTGAGAATTCTTCGCTACTTCTCATGGTAAAAGTCCGTGCGATCGAATAGGAGGAAGTCTAAAGCGAGAAGCTGCACGATCTAGTCTTCAACAGCCAAGTGACAACAGATGTTGACAGCCAGAGATTTATAAGAGTGGGGCACTAATGATTTGCCAAATATCAGGTTGATATTCTGTTCACAAAAAGAGCACAACAGAAAAGCTTGGAGCTTGAACAGTCGGTTTGACAAAGCTCAAACAATTACGGGTACCAGAAGCTTTCACTAATTCAAACCGATTGGTGATAATAAAATAGAGTGCAGACAATACTCGGCCTCCACAGAAACGCTCGAATTCGAAACCGAAAAGACAGCTAAACCAAAGCAATAGCATTTTTCTTACTGACGCATATATCACACATATATCAGAAATGTATGACAATTGCATTTCCTTTTGGCTTCTGAAAATCAAAATTACCAACTAGGTAAAAAAAATTAAGACGTATTTGACTGTTAAAGAATGATGAAACGTACAAAGTAGCAGGTTCAATTGTTGGTGGGTCGCGACACTGACACCACACCGCAGTGGAGAGGCGGCGCACGGTTTGATCAAAATCCAATTAGCGTTTCCAGAAATATCGATAATTCAAAAAAATTCAACCCCAAAATTCAACATAGCGTAACTATCGTAATTTCGAAAATTTTCGAAAATCCTTCAGGGCCGAAATTTCTCTTGTATAGCATTACAATTTCACGAAGTTTTATTAAAATCATACAACCACCTGCAGGTCCTGATATTTCTAACGTGTACTTATAATTCAACTATTATCGCATTGTATAATTGTATTGTATAATTCACATTGTATCCACATTATTTTTATTTAAAAGAATGTATTCTCCTATCATTTTCATATTTTGTTCTTGTTTTCCACATTTGTTTCTTTAACAATAGCTCTGATGTCATGAACATGCCAGCAAAATTAAAACAAAGAATACTTTCATACAAATAAGTTTTGCAATTGACAATGCGAAACTGTAAAAAAGGATCTGCCCACAAATAAAGCACCCAATTAGTGAAAAAAAGTGAAGATAAAAACTAAATGACACAGACAGTTTATGCGAGTTGTTAAATTTATTTCCGAGAGGTTATAAATATTCTCATCTAGAAGCCAAACACATTGAACTGGCTCTCGTAGTTGTTCATTGAAGTGAAAAAAACTAGGCAAGTTATGTATTTAAAAACGTCTTATATGAAGCTTTCTTTAGAAAATGTAAGCAAAAGATTTTAGTCATAAAAATAATTAGTTTGCAGGATTTCTACAAAGTACTTACTCATGGCAACGCGAAAATTAAGAATTTTATTCGATATTTTGAGGCTTCAAAGTTCATAATGTGAGTGTAATGTTGTATAAAAATAAACTTAAAAATTAGGGATTTTCAATTAAATTTAGTGCAATTGTATTTAATAACTTCTCTAATCCTTGATAAAATGAATAATTCGTTAATGAATTTCAGTAGTAACAAATTTTATCCATCGCCATCGATTTTGCTCATTTTTTGTTTATTTTGTATTGTTTACGGTGCTGTACAATGGTGCCCATTGATTCTGCAAGATTTTAAACTTTTTTAAAGGTATTAAAAATTAATAATCGTTTTCTTCAAGATTTTCTATCTCTGTATATATGGGTCTTACAAAACAATGTCCTTATACAATAGGGTTGTCCAACTTTCTAACTCTATTCTAAGAGAAAATTGCTGTAAAGACAATATGAAATTATTTTAAAAATTTATAAAAACATCCCATTATCAGTAGGAAATAGTATTTTTCATATTATAACCAATTCGTATTAAAAAACCCGCAAAAAATCAGAATTAGCTTCAAAAACTCGCAAAACCCAATTTTTCACTTGTGGTGTTTTTCTGGGACCATATGAAAGAGACCTCTGGGGGTTATATTTAAAACATAAGTTTATACTCGTATCGTATTCTGTGGCTAATTCTAAAAAGAATTATTGAATTTCAAGTCAATTCACCTGATATTAACGAATAAAATTTATTTATTATTAATATTCTGAATGAAATTTACAAAAACTTCTTTTTTTCTTATGAGAAATACGTGTTTAACTTTGCGGGACTTGCGGAACCTCTTAATATAATTTTTTTTTTTTTTTTTTACTTCCTTTTTTGTGGATTTGAACTAATTTCCGGGCGATATGCATAAAAAGTAAAAAAAAGTTCAAATGCATTTTCGGACCACCCTTATTATACAAGCTTACGTAGAAAAGATTGCATTTCATGAAAATAAAAAAATTAACAAATTGTACATTTTTAAATGTTCATAAAAAAAAAACGAATTTCAATTATTGATTTTAGAGTTAAAGAAGATCACCGTTTCATTTCCATTTTTTGAATAATAATATGCAAAGCCTTCTTAAGTTGACATTAATGAATAAAGGTAGTGCTCTAAGTTTTTTTCAACAAAAAAACTAAGTTTCCAGTTAGAGTCAAGTAAAAATATTGATAAATATATGAATATAAATATACATATATAATAATAACAATAAAATCCGAAAATTGTACATTTTTCATTCACGTATAATTTTTAATTTTTCACATTTCTATTTAAACTAACACTTTGCAAGGTTTATGTTAAAAACAAATATTCAAAATGTTATTTTTAGATCATGTTACATGAGAATTTAATAAATAAACGTTTTAAACCATAATTATTTTTTTAATAAGATCGAATTTTTCGTTAAAATTTGTGACTTGGAATAGGGAATTTCTGTCAAAAAATCAATATAAATCTGATAGAATTTTTCCCATGCAACGTGTATATTGAAATATCCTTTTAATTCTGATTTAGAAGAACGGAATATCAAAAAATCCCTATTCCTTGTTAGAATTCATCACAATTTGAAACTTTTCTCTTCCAAATTTTGAATAAAGGGAGTTAATGTATTTCTGAATTATAATAGAATATTTATAAATGAATATAATTCTGAATTGAAACAGGGAATTTCAAAACTTAATTTAATTGTAACTTAGTATAGGGAATGCTCTAAGAGAATTATAGTTCTAAGTTTAGGCGGGGAGAAAATAAATGAAATATAGGACAAATTTCACGGGGATTTATCATTTTGACTCTGGAACAGGTAATTTTGTAAATAATTATAATTTTATCTTGGAACATGTAATTTTTGACATGGAACAGAAAATTTAAATTATTATTCATAAGAAGGAAATTAACAAAATCATTCCCAGATCTAAGTCATAATTCATCAGATATTGGAAATTTCTTGTCCCAAATCCGAATTTGTTTGTAATTAAACATTATTTTTCTTGCAAATAATGATTTGCCTAAAGTCGAAGCTTCTATCTTTTGCATTTTATGAAAAGGGAAATATTATATTTCTAAATCATATTAGAAAATGTTCATTATATCAATTGTGATATCAATTTTAACGAATCTAAAAATGTCACTTTTTTCCTTGAATCTAACTCTGATGAAATGTAAATATCTGATAAGGACAAGCTTAACGTCTACAATCGAAGAGATAACGCCTACAGGTTTATATAATCGAATAAAGCACTGAAACACTCGTCAATTGCATTGTTAATACCATTCTTCATCAATACAATATTCAGTTGTTCCTCTGATTCGAAAATATGAGGCTTGTTTTTTCTCTCGTGTTTTCCTGGGTGGCTATCTTCAATTGTATTGGTGAATTTAATAATAACATATATCTATAATTTTAATTATATTTCAAGCTTCGAAAATATTTTAATGGATTCAAATGATTTTTAAAGGTTTTAAAATGTTTCTTAACATTTTAAATGATTTGCTTCCTTATAGATGGAGATTTGTAATTACCTAAATTCTCGAATATAGTTTTTTGACATATTTTGATATAATTCGACCCCAGGAGCTGAAAAGTATTTTTTTTATATATATATTTCCGTGTGCGATGTGTTTGTGTGCGTGTATTTTTTTCTGTTAATCATATCTCGAAAAGTAAAAGAGCTACGATCATGAAAGTTGGATGGAGTGTAGGTCCGATTGATATTCAGATCGGATAGGATTTCGAGCTAGATCGACCATTTAGAAGTAGTTTTTTCTTGCGTTTAGAGATCTAAAAAGAAAAATTTTACCTTGTTCATGTGAAAAAAAAACTTGTTTGATATATAAAGTACGGCAATAATATATTGAGTGTATTTGTTTGCCTCCTTGAGATGCATCGATTGACTTATTGATGAACCTTTTATGATTCACTAGTACCTATTTATGAATTTCAAAAAAAATGGTTCACTCTGTTTATATGAGAAAATTTTTTTGATATTCAAAATACGACAATATTACATGTACAGTATTTGTTTGCATCCTTGAGACGCACCGATTGACCTATTGATGAACCTTTTATAGCCCATCAGTACCGATTGATCAAGTTTGAAAAAATTTTTTATTCTGTCTATATGAAAAAAACGTTTTCGATATTCAAAACACGGCAATATTACATGTAGAGTATTTGTTAGCATCCTTGCGACGCATCGATTGACTTATTGTTGAACCTTTTATGACCGACCAGTTCCGATTTATGAAGTTTAAAAAAGATTTATGTATTCTGTTTATATCAGAAAAACTTTGTTCACATTAGGAGTACTACAGTGCTGTATCTGCCATGTTTGTTGGCTTCTTCGAAACACGTCGAATGACCTACTGACTAACCTCCTATAAACTCTTATGATCTAGCAATACCGATTTATAAATTGAAAAAATATGTTGTTTATCTTGCTGTTATAAGGAAACCTCTTTTAATATTGTGTATGCAACTATAATGTATATAATATATTTGTTCGCGTCTTCGAGATGCATCGATTGCCAAAATTAAGAACTGTTTATGGTCTCCCATAACCTACCAATATCGGTTTCAAATTTTTCAAGAAAATTAGTTTCTTTGTTTATAAGAGGACTTTTTTAATATGAAAATATAACAGTACTGCGTTTGATTTAATTGTTGGCGTCTTCGAGACGCGTGCATTGACCTCAATGACGAACTGTCGAAGACCATTATTGATTAATCAATAGCTACACAGAATGTTTTAAGAAAAGTTACATTGTTTCTATGAGATTTTAATTTGAAATATAAAACTGTCTCAGGTTAAAAAGTTGTTAATTGTAACAGAACACATCAGTTGAAATTGTGGTGGGCCCTCTGATTTTGTGAAAATAATATTTTTGAAAAGACACAAACATACGCTTGAAAAATATTGAAAGTATCCATTTTTTTCATTTGTTAGGGAAAACCTTCCACTATGAGGAAGCAAATTTATTTGATACATATGAAGAAGCAAAATGCTCATAAAATGAGCACAAATAAATACACCTATAGTGAATGCGTCCGTAGTACTTTGCAGCCGTATTTTGTTTTCTAACAGAAAATTCTAGAAAATAATTATAATTCTCAGTTAAAACATCAGATACTATTTGGCCATAAGAATTAAAATTCTGATTTGGAACAGAGAATTTTCTTAAGGAATTGTGGGTCTCAAATAATAATTTTTTGCGGTACTTCCCCATTCTAATAGCCCAGGCAACAGGTACTGTTACCTGGATAAAAATGCTGAAAAACTGAAAATTCGTAATATAGTACTTTTCGACATCCTGAAAGACATAGTAAATTTGCTAACAGCCCGCACTTAAACTTCGCTGCCATTTTAAAAAAATTGCACCAAAAATCCGTGTTTTTAGGAATATCTCCTGTTTGGTGCATCCTAGAAGAAAAATATTACAACAGAAATTATAGATGATAAAATTGTCTACAACTTTTGTTTCAAATACTATTTTGTGAAATTAATATTTTTAGAGTTAAGTGCAATGTTAAGTGTAGTATATATATAAAACTGCATAAATGTCCTATTATTACCTGAGATTGAAGTTATTATCGATCAATTATTAATAACAATCGTGATAATTATTATTATTGATAATAATTGTACTTGTTTTCACACCGCCTATGAAGTAAAGTAAATTGCAACTCATGCAAATGACGGAACATTTCAGCCCTGCCTTCCTGCAACCACATGCTAAGCCACATTCTTTTCTGTATTTGCAGAAGATGAATTTGAGAAGAGTCTCAGAAGCAGGATCTTGTGTCGTTGTAACTTGAGTAAGGACAATCATGCATCTCTTCCATCCCCAACCTTCCAGATTTTTTTGAATACCATACCAAGTTTGAATCTGATAATAAGTGCAGAATGAATGCTGTTGTCCTGCTGCGGTAATAGGTGGGAGAGAAGCAAGATTGAATTTACTTTTGGTCGCCGATCGAGTCACAACGAAACAAGATAATTCTCCTGAAGCTCTTCTCAAATTTCTCTCCTGCATATGCAAAAATGGTGCTGCTCATCATGTGGCTTCAGGATGGCAGGGCTGAAATTTTCCATCAGTAGCATGAATTAACTCGCGGGTAGGAACTCAAATTATGGTTAGATTAGATTAAGTTAGACGTTAATAGGAGTAAATAAGACTTGCCGTTTTAGGATCGGTTCATTTTTATTTTTGTAAATCAGATTTTTTGTTTGATGAACTTTAAATGACAATACACATTATTCCCTCACTGCCCCACGCCAGTTTGTAATAATTCACTAATACTCACCAACATACGATTGCCTACTTTAAGAAAATGTAAAGCTCTGTTTCTTCTTGCAGATTTGAGTTCACAGACTTCAAACCCAGAGCCTGGTGTTCCTCGTTCCGAAATTCCTTCCTCTCCTGACACGCATCTTACTCTGGGTTTTTCGAACAGGTCTTCTCCTCATGCCGAGCCTCTTCTTCGTGCCAGGTCCAAGTCTCCGTATGCCAGTCATTCAGTTTCATACATACTTGGATATGCACTTAAAGAACTTAGGTTTATTCGGCTTATTCCCCCTACTAATCCATCACGGCGATTTGAAATTCGAAAATTCACTTTCCCTCGCGATAAACCAATTCAAGTGAAAGGAGAACATCAGGTCCCTCTTGCTATGCCAACCGAGGAACAAACTGTATTATCGACATCCAATGGAGAAGTTTTTGCAATAGTGGAGGCTAATAGATACCTTCGTGGAATGTATAAAACAACAAATCGCTTTCAAAGACGGGTAAAAATAAACATGGACAGCGGCGTGATCGAAGAAATGACTTCAGAAGAAATCCGGGAAACTCCATTAGGCACCCGTTCACCAATCACAAAGTGGTTTAGAATCCTTCGTATTGAAACAGGTAAGCTCCATATTGTTAATAATTGTAGTAATGTTAGTATTGTAGTAGTGTAGTAATCGTGGTAGCAGCCATTTTGTATGACTCATATTGTAACCTCTTGATTTGAAATCTGAAGAAGTAAGGTTCCTAAGTTTATTGATAACTGATAACAACAGCACACAAAAAAAAAGTGGTCTGCCCGGCGGACTACACGGGCATATCTCTATGTTTTTGGGGTCGCTGAATTCGAATCCGGGGTCCGAATACCGAAGTTAGCTCGTATTTTTCCAAAAAACGCAAAAATAGACATAAAATTGACGAAAACAGCGATTTTTCTTGTATATTTTTACAAAAAACAAAGTATTTTCATGCCCGGTGGACTCAACCAGCATATCTATATGTTTTTGGGGTCGCTGAATCCGAATCCGGGGTCTACATAACCCAGTTAGCTCTTATTTTTCCGAAAAACGCAAAAATAGACGTAAAATCGAGCAAAACGAATTACTGAACAAAACAAATGAGAGATCGCGCTCGAACTTCACGTCAAAACAAATGACTGTGAACGAAGCAGATGAAAGATCGCACTCGAACTTTACGTCAGTAAAGAGGACATTGGTGCCAAGTTAGCTTCATAAATGTTTTTGACAATCTCTTTAAGGGAATGTGATACTTCGTCGTGTGGTAAATCGGGTTCAGTTCCCCCGAGTTTTTGTCCAGAAAAATTAAAAAATTTCAAAACTGTATTCGAAGATGCTACAGAATAGAACAACAGACGTCCCCGAACTCTTTTTTCGAGAGATAATAGCAAAAAAAAATTATTCTGATAAATAAAATTTTTCTCTATGTGCACTATTTGGAGGTTAGGATTCGTTTTTGAGGTATCTGCCATTCCGATAATGTCAGTCTCTGTTGTACCTCAAAATACAGACATATTAATAAAATTCAGCAAAATGAAATTTTTTTAAATTATTCCACAACAGAAGAGTTCGGGGACGTTCCTTTGGCATGTTCGCTATCATTCCCCAAATTTTTAAGGAAAAATCTTTGTTATTATAGGAAAAAAGCCGGGGGAACCTAACACTGCTAAAATCGACAATTTTCTACGTATCTCATGCCCTTAAGGGATTGTAAGTGGAGAGTGAAACAGGGGAAGCAAAAATCAAAAATCTTTTGAGAGATATTGGAGTTAAGGTAAGGGTAGAAGGAGTTAAGAGAATAGGATGTACGAAAGAAGGAGAAGAAGGAATGTTTCTAGTGTAAGTAAGGAGTGAGGAGGAGAAAAAGAAAATTATGGAGGGAAAAAAATTATTGAGGGGAAGAAGGGAAAGAATTGAAGAGGATTTGACATGGAGGGAGAGGAAAAGGAGATGGCAAATGGAGCAGAGAGCATAAGTAGAGAGGAAAAAGGGGCGCACGTTATTGATAGGGAGAGACAGATTATGGATAAATGCGGAGGAATGGTTAGGCTTGAAGAACAAAAATTAAGGATTTTGGAGGGAGTTGGAAAAGTGGGCTGTGATCATGATGAGTGAAACCTGGGCGGATGAGAAGGACTGGAAGGGGATGAAAAGTATGTTACCTCAAGATTATGTGTGGACAATGCAAGAAGCAAGAAAGGAACACGTTAAAGGTAGAGGAATGGGCGGCATGGTCTCGGGGGTGACAGAAGAATTGGCAGCGAAAGGAAGAACAGAGGAGGACAGGAAGGGAAATGATGGAACAATGGTAAGAAGGATTATAATTGGAAAAATCAAAATAGCGGTGGTTTATGCATATGTATATGCAATATGAAAGGAGATGAGAAAGGAGATATCACATTTATAGGTAAGGAAGAAACAGTAATATACTACATCCTGGCGGAAGAAAGAATGAGGAATATGATAGGCAGTATGAAGGTGGGGAACGAGATGGGGTTCGAGCACTTCCCGGTGATAGCTACACTGAAAGGTGGCGTCCGTATGCCCGGCACAGGGAGAAAGGAAAGAGGGTGAGAAAGGAACACGAAAATGGATGTCTAGAGGGTAGATAAATTAAAAGAGTTTAAACAAAAATGGAAAACGAGAATGTTAGGTATGATAAAGAGGAGGGAGCAGACTCGTTAATTGAAATGGTGAAAGGTTCGATTGAGAAGGTAAGGGATGAGATAGGAAAAAAAGAAGGAAGATAAGAGGAAAAGACAGGCTGGTTGGACGAGGAATGCAGGGAGAGTAAAGAGAGGATGAAAGAGTATGTAACAAAATGGAGGAAAGGATAAATGGAGAAGGCGGAGTGCAACAGGAGAAAAGGAGAACATGAGAGGATGCTGGAAAGGAAAAGGCAAAGGGGGAAGGAGAAATACAAGGAAGAAGTAGAAAAAGCGATCAAAGAAGGTAGGGTCTGAGATGTGATAAATAAGGAAAGAGGAGGAAGGAAGGGCATGAATAAAGAAATAGAAATGGGTGTGTAAACGGATTATTTTAAGGGTCTGTTAGGGGGAGAAAAGAATAGGATGATGATGTTAATTATTTCATCTCTTTTTTGAGTCCATAAAGTGAAAATTCATTGAAAAGTTATAAATCCTGGTTCATCCCATCTAATTAGATAATCCTATCAAGCTACATTTGCCCTTTATGCATATAGAGTCGGATCGAGGATTCGAATTCCCGCTTCATTAATATGAATTAACATGCAAATTTAATGGAAATCAGTTACAGTTTATTACTGGCTACGCCTGCTATGGTAATTAAAAACTGTCCAAATTTCTCATGTTTTTTTATTCAAGAAGTAAATTCTTCAGGTGCGAGCTAAATATGCTGGACAGCACAGAAGAATATTCAGTTTCATTTGAAATAAATAAATGACGTCAAAATGTACTGAAACAATATTTAGCCTTGAATGGATGGATGAGATAATAGGATGAAAAGAGGAAAATAGAAGGATATTCCAGGGTGAAATGGAGGACGGGAACGAAATAAAAAGGGAAGAAGTGGATGAGGCAATGAATAGACTAAAAAGAAATAAGGCTACAGGAGAGGATGTTATGGAGAACGAAGCGATAAAGTATGGAGGAGGAGGGGTTAGGGAAGGGATGTGGAAGATCTGCAACATGGTCTGGAAAGGAGAAGGGTGGCCGGAGGAGTGAATGACAGGGCTGGTGGTACCGCTTGTCAAGAAAGGGGAGAGCAAGAAGGTAGAGGAGTACAGAGGGATCACTCCATGCCAGCGGGTTTGTGAAATATATGCAGAAATTCTAGGAAAATGGTTAGAGAGTCAGATAGAAGAGAAACAAAGTATCCCAGACAATCAGACGGGATTTAGAAAAGGCATGGGAACAATAGATAGCACTTACGTACTCAACTACTTGGTTAACAGAAATTTAGCGAGAAAGAGAGGGAATTAGTCGCCTTGTTCGTAGATTTTAAAGCAGCTTTTGACTCAGTAAATAGAAAAGTGCTATGGCAGGCAATGAAAGAGAGGGGAATAGAGGAAGGGTTGGTGGAGAGGATAAATGAAATCTTTACTGAAAGCAGGATTAGGGTGAAGATAGGGGGGAAAAGGGAGAGTTAGTCAGGAAGGGCAGGAAGAGGTCTAAGACAAGGGTGCCCGTTGAGTCCGCTACTTTTAAATATGCTACTGGCAGACTTAAAGGAGAAGCTAAAGTAGAAAGGGAAAAGGGGAATGACTTTGGGTAATAGCAAACTATACTCTCTAGCATATGCGGACGACGTAGTTCGTTTAGCAGATGATCAGAAGGAGATGAAACTAATGATGAGAATCGAAGAGTATGTGGGAGCAAAAGACTTGACGGTGAACGTGGAGAAGACCAAGGTGATATGCTACAGAAGAAGAAAGGCCAAAATAGATTACGCTTGGAATATGAACGGACACACAGTGGAAATTGTGGAGGAGTTCTGTTAACTATGTTTTTGGTTTGAGGCAGAAGGGGGGAAACGCGGTGCAGATGAGGAAAGGAATCGAATGTGCGAGTAAAGTAATGGGTAAAATATGGGGTATAGAAAGGAGAAGATTCAATGACGATTGGAGGATGAGGGTTTGGCTGTTTGATGCGTTGGTTTGGGCGGTGTTATGTTATGGAGTGGAGGTCTGGGGATGGAAGGAACATAGGAAAGTGGAAAGCATGCATGAGATTTCTGAGATGCGTCATGGGGGTTAGTTGGAGTTGCCCAGGATACATGTTAAGGGAGGAATTAGGACGGGAAAAAATGGTAACTATACAAATTAAGAGAGCCTGGAGGTTTAAAGCGAAGGTAAAAACGGGTGAGGGGAGCAGAATAGCACAAGTATGCTTGACCGAAATTCGGAACAAGGAGACGATAGGCAATTTGCGAAATTTGAAATTGGCAGAAGAAAGGGGGAAAATGAGGAAGGTTTGTGATATACGAGAAGGGCAGTCTGGAATGGTAGGACATAGAGTTAGAGCTATTAGTAAGACAAGGAGAAGAGAGATGGAGAAAGATTATCGACTCGAGGTAGAATAAATGGTATATGATGGTCAAAGGATTAACGGAACCAGAATATTTGAAAAAAAAAAAAAAGGAAGATGAATGGAGTAGGGTGGCACGGTTTAGAATGAGAGAAGGAGTAAGAGCTTGTAGATATTGGATGGGTGAAGATGACAATCTGTGTAGAGTATGTGGATACGAAATCGAGTCATGGGCACATGTATTAGAGAGATGTACAGGAGAGGAAGATGGACAGTTGAGTGTGGATGAATGTGTAAGATGGATTTTGGGTGGCAATGGACAGGGAGTGATATGGATGAAGAAAATGGATGAACTAAGAAAAAGCAAGGTAAAAGGTTAGAGCCAAACGGTTAATCCTAATAAGGAATGTAAGTAGCATAAATTAACATTTTTAAAATCGTTGAAAATGTATTTTATGGTAAGAGGAAACGGAAGCCCTGGAAGATCGCTCTATTTTAGAAGTTTAAGAATTGAAAGTATTAATATTATTGTTATTTTATGTAAGGCGAAACATTAAAATGTAAGCAGTAGTTAAGTTAGATTTAGGATGGAATGTAAAGATGTTTACAGGAAGCGGAGTCCCTCAAACATAACTTTTTCGAGGTTCCATGAGAAATCGATCAATTGTTTTTTTTTTCAATAATTTGTTTTGCCATTAACAAATAAAAATTCTGCAACTATGAGGCATTATTACATTAATGAAAGGTTTGAAATATATGGAAAAAAATCAGATAGAAATGTTAATAAGTGTCATCTATGTGATTATTTCGAGGTGTGACATATAATGGTTAAAATAACAAATAAATTTCACGAAAATTTTATAAGTTCCGTTTCGAATTAAAATAAAAACATAAATTTCATGAAAATTTTCCAAGTTCCATTTCGAATTGAAATAAAAAATAAATTTCACGAACATTTTTTAAGTTCCATTTCGAATTAGAATAAAAGTATAGATTTCACGACTGACTTTGTCAGCTGGTCCACTCGTTACATGGCCTTAAACCAGGGATTGGGAGAGAAATGCCGCTCGCTACTTATCTCTTCTCTAGGCAAAGGGGAAAATACAGCAGGTCAGTATCTTCTCTCCGCAGCCTACGAGTTGAGTGAGTTTACGTGATGCCATAAATCTCGTTCAGGGAATATGAGACATATTATTCCTGGGTTCCATTTCGGAATGAGTACGGGGTCTGTAGCCAGCTGTGTTGTTCGTCTCTTCTTGAGCAACAAGATTGACATGTGTTGAAAGTTCACGTTTTGCTGTGCGTTACGCCCAAACCTCTCAAGTCTGAACGCCGCAATGCGCGATGTCTGATATTGAAGGAAAGGCGTTCTCACGGGATGCCGAGAGAACTCTCAGCAAAACGTGACGATATTCGAATCTTCACCGTGAGTAACCAGCTTTTCACCTCCTCACCAGCTCCTCACCGAGAAAATGGGCATAGATTTTGGGAATATAAAATTCATGTATATTATTGAAAATTTGTCTTTCTTGGTTGAATTGAACTGAATTTAATGTAATATTAAATCTTTATCAGTTTAAATATCAACTACGACAATTTTTGTTGTGAATTCATCTTTCATGGTTGAAAATTCAACCACTCGGTTAAAATGTTGACTACTATCTTAAAAATTTAACTATATGAGTTACAAGTAACTTATTTGGTTGAAAATTTGTGTTTTGGGATGTATCTTCTTTGGTAGAAATTTCATCTTTTTAATTGAAAATGGAACTGTTTGGCGAAACATTAATCTGTTTCAGTTGAAGATTCAACTATTTTGTTAATAGTTGGTCGTTCTTGGATGAATTTTACTGCTTTTGATTTTCAATTAAAACATTTTTGGTATAAATATTTCCAATACTATATTTCTCCTAGGGAATTCATATATGTTTGTTGAAAAATTATTTATTAATTCATTATCGAAACATCACTATATCATAGTATTAATAATAATTACTATTTTCCAATGATACTTTTTCGCAATGTTCCGGTTGAAAATTCATATATTTGCTTGAAAAGTCAAACGTTTGGTTTCAAATTCATCTGTTTTGGTTAAAAATTAACTTCTTGGTGGAAAATTCACCTTTCTGAATTTCAAGTCAAAAGTTTTTTTCAAATATTCCACTTATCGGCTGGAACATTCCATTCTAAGATTGAAAATTCTTCTTTTTTGGCAGGAAACCTTTTTTGGAATGAGAATTCAACTATTTTATTGAAAATGTAATACATTTCGACTTTAAATGTATGAAATTCAAAGCTTTTCTACATAATACGCATGAATTTGCGGTAGAACCTCATACCCTCGGATTGTGCACAATATCCATTAAAAAGATTACGTGGTCTTATTAGCCTTAACTAAATGTTTCCTAGCTTCCAGGCTATGAGAAACTGAAGGATCTACTACTCTGCTGTTCAAGGCAAGTGAATTTCTGTGGTGAGCAGAGACTATGTGGTCGGGCTGACCCGTGAGCTCGCTCCTCTCAGATTCGAACAGGGGCTGCGTAAATTCACGGCTGAGCAAGGCAGGCGAGCAAGGCGAAGAAGGCGAGGACCGTTTCGTGAAATCGTTTTCAATGTCCTAATCCGGGAGCCAAGAACAGTTGCGTCCGCGATACGGGACTGTACTTAAATTACGTAACCGTTCTAGAGGGGACATATTTTGTAACGATTTATTACGGTAGGGTCGGAGAATTCTTTAAAATTCAAAATTGAAACAAATTAATCGCAGTAATTATACAGAAATGTAACACCTTGAGAGATAACTTTAAATAAATGACAAGCAAACTAAATTTGAAAATTCTTTATTTTACTTTGAATTTGTTATATTCCGTTTATAAAACATTTTGTTTTATAAACGTTTGTTAAAATTAATTTGTTTACATGTAGAAAGTGAACAAAAGTATGGTCAAAAGATCTTAAAATGGTGAGAGAAGCTTCTTAGTTTTCATCTCAAGTTCGACATTTAGTATCTGAATGTATAAAATCATTTTTGCTTTACATTTCTTCAGACGTCATATTTTTCGAAATTTGATCACTAATAATTTTCAATTCGAACAAGACATACTTGGCAATCCTCTTCTCTGTGAAATACCCATCGCTGATAATTAGATTGTCCATAAAAATTATATATTTTGTTTGATTTGTTTTCGGCTTACAAAATGCTTATCAGCCACAACTCACTGCGCTAAGTCCAGATGGTAGCGAATAGTGTATATTGGTTCATTCACAAAAACTGTATTTGCTACTGATTTCTGTGGTAACGTCCTTTCAACTAAGAATTTATATGAGATAACTAAGATGTATGTGATATGATAAAACCTCGTGTGATTTGCGCAAATTCGAGTATAATTTTTGATGAATTATTAAATTAATTTTCCAAATTCTAACTATAATCACAAACAATACTTCTGTATGATATAACCATATTATATGTTACATGTAAGTATTGGTCTATTAATAATAAATTAATCAAATAAAAGAGATAAATGAAATTTCATGGGACACCATTTTAAGATATTTTGACCATACTTTTGTGTACTTTCTACATGTAAACAAATTAATTTTAACAAACGTTTATAAAACACACTGTTTTATAAACGGAATATAACAAATTTAAAGTAAAATAAAGAATTTTCAAATTTAGTTTGCTTGTCACTCATTCAAAGTTATCTCTCAAGGTATTACATTTCTGTATAATTACTGCGATTAACTTGTTTAAATTTCGAATTTGAAAGAATTCTTCCACCCCACCCCACCCTACCGTAATAAATCGTTACGAAATATGTCCCCCCTTGAGCGGTTACGTAATTTAAGTACAGTCCCGTATCGCGGACACAACTGTTCTTGGCTCCCGGATTAGGACATCGAAAACGATTTCACGAAACGGTCCTCGCCTTCTTCACCTTGCTCGCTTGCCTTACTTAGCCGTGAATTGACGCAGCCCCTGTTCGAATCTGAGAGGAACGAGCTCACGGGTCAGCACGACCAGGTAGTCTCTGCTCATCACAGAAATTTACTTACCTTGAACAGCAGACGTTCCGTTTCCTAGTCTTGGAGCTAGGTAACATTTGGTCCACGCTAATAAGTCACACTAATGTTTTTAATGGATGTTGTGCACAATCCGAGGGTATGAGGTTCTACCAAGAAGTCATGCCCGTTATTTAGAAACACTTTGATTTAAATAGATTTAAAGTCGAAATGCATTACATTTTCAACAAAATAGTTGAATTTTCAATCAAAAAAAGATTTTCTACCAAAAGAGAAGAATTAAAAAACAAAGAATGAAGTGTTCAAGCTGATAAGTAGAATTTTTGGAAAACCTTTTGACTTGGAAATTCAGAAAGATGGACTTTCCAAAAAAGAAGTTAATTTTCAACCAAAACAGATGATTTTTAACCAAATTTTTGACCAAAGAGATTAATGTTCAACCGGAACCTTGGGAAAGAGTATCATTCTAAAATAATCATTTTTATTATTACTATGATATAACTATGTTTCGATACTGAATTTCTCATAATTTTCTTGTTCATATAATTCCTCTGATGACGAAAAAGTTATATTAAATTATTTGTAGGAAAATCATAAGTTGTTAAACTTTCAACCAAAGTAATGAATCTGCAACCAAAAAAATGAATCTTAACGAGCGTAGTACAATTTTCAACAAAAATATGTAAATTCTCTAGAAGAAGTATAAGAGTTTAAACGCTTTGATGAAAAATGTTTTTATTTGACATGAACAGCAGCATCATTCATCCAAAAACGCCCAATTTTTAACAAAATAGTTAAAGATTCACCAAAAACAGATTAATTTTTAGTCAAACAGTCCCGTTTTTAATCAATAGGATGAAATTCGAACCAAAGAAGATAAATTTTAATCCAAAAAACAGATTTTTACAAAAATAAATGACTTTTCAACCATAGAGATGAATTTTTAAGGAAATAGTTAACATTTTAACCAAGTGGTTGAATTTTCAACCATAAAAGATGAATTCTCATAAAAAATGATTATAGTTTATAGTTGAACCGAAAAAGATTTAATATTACATTAAACCCAATTAAATTCAACCAAAAGTGATAACTTTTCTGCATGAATTTTCAACTAAATAGTTTTATTGCCAGTTGAAAAAATGAACTTTAAATTAAAGTGAATGTAAATAAAAAATTGAATTTCCAACCATAAAACTAAATCTTTCATCAAAAAATTAATTTTTAACAAAGTAGTTCAACTACAGAATCAGATCCAGACTCAGAAAAATCAAAAATGAGTAAACTGCCTACCAACCAACAGGTCTCACTCAGAGACACACTGGAGTACGTATCATTATTTGACGGAACAAATAACGTCCCTTTTAGTCATTTTGTCAAAACATGCGAAGAAGCGAGGTTCATTGCTATCAGGAATTGAAGTAGAAGCGAATTTGGTTAAACTTCTTAGAAGTAAGCTTGCGGGGGAAGCTAGAAAATGTATTTACGGGTACACTGATAATAAAGTAGAGGAACTAATAAATAAATTAAAAGCGGTTCACGCACCGTTAAGAACAGCATATCAGTTACAGGGAGAATTAGGTAATATTTATCAATGGAAAAAGGAAAGTGTACTTTCCTATGCAACTCGAGTGAAAGAAATCTCTGATGAAATCACCGACGCGTATAGACCAAAAAACAAACACATTTCATCAACAGAAGTCAATAAAATAAGAGATAATTTTATAGAAGAATTAGAAAAGGATGCAGTCGTATGTTTTATTAGAGGGTTAAGAACAGAACTTCAAACTAGAAAAGGTAAATTACTATCATTTTCAGAAACAATTAACAGCGCGTTAGTAATAGAAAGATCAATTGCCGCAACAAAAGAACAAAGAAAAAGATCAAACTACCCTCAACCAGATGAGGTAACAGTCAATAAAATACAAAATAATAAAGTTAATATCACTTCCGAAGATATCATATCATGTCAATTTTGTGGAAAGATTGGAGACATGGCATCCACATGTAGAAGCCTTATTCAACAATTATCCAATTCTAACCAACCCCAAAAACAATTTCAACACAATACTCAAAGACAATTTCAAAGGAACAGTCAAAAACCGTACACAAATAATACTCAAACACCATTTCAAGGTAATAACCAAAGGCAATTTATAAACAATAATCCGTGACAATTGCAAAACTATAAAAGACTAACTACGAATAATTATCAGCGATCAGCCACATCATATAATAACATAGGCCCCCCAAAAAAAAAGTGGGTTGTGCGAGAGATCAGAGTATGGTACCCATACGTATTTTGGGGCGCTGAACACAAATCTGACATCAGTTTTTACCCATCACGTCAGGATTTTCCCCTAGATGTGGAAAATTCCCTAGTAAATCAACTTTTCTGGGTATAAATTACCCTTGGTATTAAAATCATCTGGAAACAGATCAGACATGAAATTTTCACGTATTTTGGGACGCTGAACACGAATATGACATCAGTTTTGCCCCAGAACGTCAGGATTTTCCCCTAGATGCGGAAAATTCCCTAGTGAATCAACTTTTGTGGGTATAAATTACCCTTGGTATTAAAAGCATCCGGAAACAGATCAGGCATGATATTTTTACGTATTTTGGGACACTAAACACGAATCTGACATCAGCTTTCTCCGAGCGCCTCAGGATTTTCCCCTAGACGCGGACAAATTCCTATAAAATCAGCTTTGTCGGGTATGAAATAACCTTTGTTATTGAAATCGTCTGGAAAAAGATCAGGCATGATATTTTTATGTATTTTGGGGTGCTGAGTGCGAATCTGAGACTAATTTCCCGCCATCACATCGGAGTTTTCCCTAGACGCGGAAAAGTCCCTAGAAAATCAGATTGTTCGTGTATGAAATTGCCCTTGTTTTTAACATCGTCTGTAAAAAGGTCCGAATATAATATATTTGTATATTTTGGTTCGCTGAATACGAATATGACGTCATTTCACCCTCATCTCATCAGTCTTTTACACTCGATATGAAAAATTCCTGGTCTTGCGCACACGTTTATCACTGTAAGATCTATGGAGTGGTTTTCTTCTTCTCTTTCTCCCTTTTCTCCCTGTAATTTTCACATCTGTTATTACCTAGAAAGTGTTGTACAACTTTCTTGAAACTGACGCATGCCGCCTTTTCGAAATCATTCATTACATCCATAAATTTGTCATCCTTCATTATTGTGCGAATTTGTGAACCATCAAAAATACCATCTTTCAGCTTATTGTCAGAAATCGCCAGGAATTTATGACCTAAATAAGCAAAGCATTGACCGTCTTTGTGTAGTGCTTTAACGAATTGTTTCATCAATCCAAGCTTTATATGAAGGGACGGCAGAAGGATTTTTGCAGGATCCACAAGTGGTTTGTTTATCACATTGTGTGAGCCTGGAACCAACTCCTATCTTGGTGTCCAATCAATTGGCTTACGATGATTTTTCCTATCTCTACTATCCCAGAGACATAAATAGCATGGGAATTTATTATAGCCCGATTGTTGCCCAAGAATCATAGACAGAATCTTGAGGTCCCCACAAATCTGCCAGTTATGCTCTTCATAC
>JAABKJ010003426.1:0-26011 GCA_011634705.1 Andricus grossulariae | reverse complement strand
TTTTCATATCATGCGTTGTTCGGCTTAAAATATCAATTTTCGTTTGTTTTTTGGGCTTTTGAAAATGCTATAACTCTGATAATTTTCATTTTATCGAAAAATTTCACGAAGATAAATTGTTTGTGTCTTGGAATACTACTAATAACGAATTGAGTAAGTTTGAAATGAGTTTAGAAAAATTAAAGAGAATTCAAAAAAATTGGATGAAATGCATAAGAATTTAAGGTGACTTTGAAAGACCTTAAAATGAATTTAACTTTTTAAAATCCACTGAATTAATTAAAATTAAATGAATTTAGAAGAATTCAAAAGGATTTAAAAGATTTGAGGATAAATTAATAAAAATTCAGGGCGAATTACAAATGAATTCCTAAAAATATTTGAAAATCTCTTGAAATCTTTGAAACACTACGAAATCCCTCACTTCTTGTGAATAAATTCTTTGAAATCTATTAAAATATTATAAAATCTCGTGAAATTGTTTAAATCTCTTAAAAATGCCTTGAAATCTTTTAAAATACCCTAAAATATTTAAAAGTCTTTTAATTCCCTTCAAACTTATGACATAAATAAAAAAGTTTTAGGAATCTTTTAAAATTTCCTAAAATATTTCGAATTCTTTGATATCTTTTAAAATCCCTTGAATCTTTTTAAGACTCTTGAAAATGCTTGGGAATCTTTCACAATACCCTCAAATATTTTCAATCCTTTTAAATCCCATTAAATTACTAAATTCCATTAAAAATTTCATTGTAATGTTTTAAAATAACCTAAAGTATTTTAAAATCCTTTAAAATTTTTAAAAAATTTTAAAGATCTTGAAAATGCCAAGGAATTTAAAAAAAGACTTCAAAATATTTCAAATCTTTTTAAGAATTCAAAAAATCCATTGAATTAAGTAGATTTGAGTAAATTTAGAAGAAATCAAGTGAATTCAAAAAATTCAAAAGAATTCTAAAGAATTCAGGATAAATTAATAAGAATTCAGAGTGAATTCTAAAAAATAATTTCAAATTTCTTCGAACCTTAGAAACCCTAAGAAATACTATTAAATCCGGTAAAATTCTTGTGAAAGACTTCAAGATTAATTAAATAAAAACTTTTGAAAATTCAAAAAAATCCACTGAATTAAATAGAATTGAGCGCATTTAGAAGAATTCACGTGAATTAAAAAAATTCAAGAGAATTCCAAAGAATTAAAAAAAATGCAGGTAAAATTCAGAAGAATTTAGGGTGAATTAAAAAAATGCAAATCTCTTCAAATCTTTGAATCACTACTAATTTCTAATGAGTAAAAAATAATATAAAAATAGTGAACTTAGGAAAATTGAAGGGAAATGATAAGAATTAGATGAAATTCATAAAAAATCAAGCAAAAATAAATAAATTCACTTCAAAAATATAAAAAAATGCATTGAACTGAGTAGAATTGTGTGAATTTAGAAGAATTCAAAAGAATTCAAAATGAATTGCAAAAAATATTTGAAAATATCTTGAAGTCTTTGAAACCCAGGATCAATTAAATAAAAACTTTTTAAAAATTAAAACAATTCATGGAATTAAGTAAATTTAAGAGAATTCAAGTGAGTTTAAATATTTCAAAATAATTCCAAAAAATTTAAAAGAATTTAAGACAAATTAATAAGAATACAAGATTAATTCCAAAAACTAATTTCAAATCTCTTCAAATCTTTGATATCACACGAAATTCGTCACTTTTCTTGAATAAATTCTTTAAAATCTATTCAAATATTATTAAATCCCATGTGAAATATGCATTTTCTACAAAAATAATGGAATTTTCGACTAAAAAATACGAGTTTTCAACAAAATAAGTACATTTTTAACTGAAAAAGATCAATTTTCTAGCAAAAATGAAATAGCTACATTTTTAATAAAAAAATCATTGTAAAAAAGAAATAATTAAACAAAATTTGTTAAATTTTTATCAAAAGAAATGTACTTTTAACTAAAATGATGCATTTTCAACTGAAAAAGATAAATTTGTAACAAAAAATAGAACAGTTTAATTTTAAGTTAGAAAAATAAATTTTTAACCAAATAAAATAAATTTCCAACGAAATAGTTAAATTTTCAACCTAACAAATAAATTTTCTATCAAAACGATTACATGCATATCAAAAAAAAATGTTGACAAAAAATTTAGTGAAATTTTCAGTTAAAAAATTTAATTTTTAATAAAAATACTAATTTTCAACCGAATAAAAATGATTTTTCATTAAAAAAGCTAATTTTCTGCAATAAAGAATAATTTTTAACAACATACATGAATTTTTAACAGATTGTTTTAATTTTTAATGGAATTTTAAACCTAATAGTTGCAGTAACCTACATTTAAAAAGGCAAAGTTAATTATTTCCAATTTATGAAATAAAATTTCATTTTAATTTAAAAGTTAACTTAAATTTTTGTTATACAGTTTAATGTTGCAGGTAATTTGCCATTATAAAATAAACAAAAAAATTTTGAAACAAGTGGAATTGTGCTTGTTTTACACTTTTTATTTAATTAAAAGCAAAAAAAGCCTTTTTTCTATTTGAGAACTCTTCAATAAAGAGCTTCTTTTTCAAAATAAAAAAAATCACGATTTGGAAAAGAGTCCAAAATGTGTTTTATTTTGCAGATTTGAGCGCAACTTTTTAATTCAGAAACAAGTGCTTTTCCTGATTTCAAATGTTATTGAAAAATCTGTCAAACAAATAGAAATAATTTTAACAAGAATGTCGAATTTTTAACAAAATACATGACCTTTTTACAAAACAGTTGAATCTTAAACACAAAAATTTGAATTTTCAGGAAAAAAATCAATTTAGAACCAAATAGATCTAAAAAAATCTACAAAAAAAGACCAATTTTTAACAAAATACATAAATTTTCAACCAAGTAGTTGATTTTTCGAAAAAAAAAAAGATTAATTGTTGCTTGAACATATCAATTTGCAATCAAAAATAGAATAGTTATATTTGGAAATACCAAAGTCAATTCTCGAATAAAATAAACAGCTAATTTTCAAGAAAACATTTAAATTCTTAACTAAACGTATGCATTTTTTATTAAAATGATGAATCTTCAACAGAAAAATGGTTTTTCAAGGAAGCAGTCCAACGTTTCACAAAGAAGTCTAATTTTCCTACAAGAAAGATTAATTTTCAACCAGAAAAGAAAAATTTTCTACCAAAAAAAAAGGAGAATTTTCAACAAAATACGTGAATTTTTATCCAAATAGTTGCATTTTCGAATGAAAAAAAAACATTTTTGAAATAAAATTTGAATTTTCGATTTTTCGAAAAAATTCGAAAAGATCTTATGATAATCTTGCAGGACTTTCAAAAAGCCATACCTAATTATTTTTTCCAAATCGTCAGGAAATTTGTTCAAATCCACAAAAAAATAAATCCATTTTTTTTGTTGAAAAAAAAAAATTATATTTAGAGGCGGCGCAGGCCCTTTGAAGTTTAACTCATATATCCCACAAGAAAAAAAGACGTTTTTGTAAATTTTATTCAGAATCGTCAATATTAGCTGAATCGAGTTGAAACTCAACATTCCTTCACACAATTAGCCATAGAATACGAATAAAATAACCCCCATAAGTCCGTTTTATGGGATCCGAAAAAAAACCCCATGTGTGAAAAAATGGGTTTTGCGTGTTTTTAGCGCTAATTATGATTTTTCGTGGCTCTTATAATGCACTTTGTTTCTAATACATGAAATACTACATTGTACTGATAATTAAATGTTTACATAAATAGTTTAAACAATTTATCATTGTTTCTAGCATTGTTTCTAGTTTCTAGAGTTAGAAATTCGCGGTTTTTTCAAAATTTTAGTACCTTTCGTCCAATGTTCAAGTAAAGTGAGGTAATACTTAATTATTGTTCACAATTTGTTTATATTTTTATACTCATGCTATAACATTGCATTTTTTTCAAATTTCTACTTTTTGTCCAATTTTTAATTAGAGTTAGTGAAATAATTGATTAAAGTTGACAAAATTAATTGTTCAGACAATTTGTTATTATTTCATTTAATATTGTCATTGAATAATGTTAAAAAGTTGCCATTTTGTCTAAAATATTCAATTTTCTGTCTAGTCTTCACATAAAGTTTGCTAATAATTATTGAAATTGAACAAACCTAATTGTTTAATCAAATTATTCTTGTTAAAAAGTATCCTTTCCTATAGTGATGCTAGACAGTAAAGTAATAAATATCTTCTCTCAGATAATTGCTAGAAAGTTGAGTATTTTTCTGAATTTTTAAACTTTTTGTCAATTTTTTACTTAATGAGTTAATAATAATTAATGCAATCTAGGAACAAATATTTTCGAGGAATATTTACATTTAATATAATCCATATGGAAAATTTAAAAAATATTTCATATATCTGTTTTATTTGAGAAAAATATATTTACAAAAAAAAAAGTGATTGTCTAAAATATGATTCTCTAAAATGTTTATTCATTATTTTTCATAACTAAAAAGGTAAATCAAAGTTAAACATTTCAGGAAAAATCGAAACTTTTTAGCGCGTATCTAAAGGAACGAAATAAATGATTTAAGCAACTATTTTTGTAAACTTGCATTAATTATTATCTCGCTAAGTGAAAAGTGAAAAAAAGATGAAAAATTTCCGAAAAAAATCGCAACTTTTTGGCGTTCATACTGATAATTAGTTTAACCAATTACTTTTGCTGAACCTCATTCACTTTAAGTAAAAAATAGAGAAATAGTTAGCAATTTCAGAAAAACCGCAATTTCTAGCATTATTCAAAGACAATATTATTAACAATGTTGATCAATTGTTTAAACAATTATCTTTGTCAAGAGTAATTAATTATTACCTCACTCTACTTGAAAATTGAAAGGAAAGTTGTGAATTTTTTAAAAAATCGCGACTTTCTATTTCTATTCTAAGATAAAATTGCTAAAAACAATGATAAATTGTTTAAGCAATTTTTATTCAGAAAGAAAAAAAGCTTGACCACTGAATATTCATCTTTTTATTCGAAAAATTGAACTATTTAGTCGAAAATTAAATAATTTGTTAAAAAACTTATTTTTGAGTTGACAATTAAATTTTTTCGTGGATAATTCATCTTTTGTGGTTTCAAAACTCAACAATTTGGTTGAAAATTAATTAACCTGGTTGGAAATTGATGTATTTTGTTAAGAATTCGTGTTTTTTTGGTAAAAAATTAATTTTCTTGATGGAAAATAAATCTTTTTGGTGGAAAAGTCAACTATTTGGATGAAAGTTGATTTACTTTGTTGAAAATTCTTTTTTTTTAATTCAACCCTTTGGTTGAAAATTAAACTTTTTTGTTAAAATTAAATTTTTGTTGCCTAAAAATTTAATTATTCTAATTTTAGTTGAAAATTTGTTCTTTATAATTCTAAAATTCAACTATACGGTACACAATAATTCAAGTATTTTGTCAAAAAATAGTCTTTTTGTTACAAAATTAATCCTGCTTGTTGAAATTTCATCTTTTTGGTAAAAATAGAATCAACTATTAAAAAATTAATTTTGTTGTTGTTGAAGATTCATCATTTTTGCTGAAAATTAATATTTTTGGTACGCAAATTCGTCTTTTTGGCTTGAACATTGAACATTTTGGTACAAAATTAAACGATTTGGACAAAGGTCAACTTTTTTCTTGAAAATTAATATTTTTGGTTAAAAATAAACCTTTTGTTAAAAATTGATTTTTTCAGTTGAATATTCAATCATTTTACAGAAAATTCATCTTTTTGGCTTCAAGATTCAACAATTTGGTATCAAATTAAACTATTTAGCTTAAAATTAACTCTGTGCAGAAAAATATTTATTTTTAACTTTTATACATCGTCCAGTTCAAAAATTTAGAAAATAGAAGTCTACGTTATCGTTTTCAATTCTATAAATTGAAGAATGATTTTTCTTGCAATTTTTTGAAAATCCTGCAAAATAAAAAAAAATTGGATTAAAATCTTCCAGATTCGTTTTTTAAAATTTTGGAAATCTTTTCCAAAATTATTTTAAAATTGATTTGAAAAAAAGAATGTTTAGTTTTTCTAGGAATTCTAATCAAAATTTTTTAATCTTTCAAAGCCTTTAAAAATTCCTAAAAGGCTTCAAAATTTTATTTTCGAAATTTTCAAACAATAAAATTTTGTTTAAAATATTTTGAAATATTCTTAAGTATTTAATTATTTTGAGATCTCTTCAAAATTTTTTTACTTTCACCAGAAAAGATGAGCTATTTATATTTAATTGTATTATTTTGTTGAATTTTGCACAGTTTTTACAAAAAATTACATGTTTTAACAAAAACTTACAGGTTTTGTTCAAAATTTGTCCATTTGGATGGAGCATTTATCTTTTGTGGTACAAAAGTAATCTTTTTTTCGTTCAAAAAGAACTCTTTTGTTGAAAATTGAACTGTTTTCGAAAAAATGTGTCTTTTTGGCTTGAAACTTCAATTGTTGTTACATTGGAAGTTCAAATATTTTGTTAAAAATTCATCTTTATTGCAGGAAAATTCTACTATTTGGTTGTCAATATAACTGTTTGGTAGAAAAATAAATTTTTTGTTGAAAATTCGTCTTTTTGGGTTGAAAATTAATCTCTTTTGCTAGAAAATCTTTTTTTGTAGCAAAATTAAACTATCTAGTTGAAAATGCAATATATTTCAACTTAAAATCTTAGTTTGGGAGTTTTAGCTTCATTGTTTACAAATTTTGGCAATTCTTATATATTATTTCGTTACTTGTAAGTATTTTAATTAGGGGACATTTCAAAAATATGTTTCTATTTAGATCATTATAAACAACCGGAAAACCGGGATTTTTCTCCAATTTTTTAGTTTATCAAATGCATTATTTGTTTCATGAAAAGAGGAAGATAAAATAGATGCATGACATAGCCGATCTAAAATATGAAAATATTTTTTGCTCATTGTTTGAATAAGGTTTAAAATGTTTCTCAATCTTATGCTCGAAAATCTAAGCATCCGAATAAATGAAAATATTTGTCTCGTGACTAGACAAATGGGAAAAAGTGAATAACAACTTAGAAAGCCTAATGAAATAGCAAACAAATTTGGTATAAAAACACCAACAAATTTCTCATAAACATTCAGTAGATCTTGGCAATTTTTCCTGAACCTACTTGTAAGCATGTAATTTTTATATTAATACGAAGAAAGAACTTTAAAAGTCTTCGCAAAATTTATTTTGTTGTTTTAATTCGAAAAATAACTTGGAAAACTTTCCTGAAACTTACTTTTTTATTTTCATTCGACAAAAAACTTGGGAAACTTACGTGAAATTTATTTTTTATTTTAATTCGAAAAAGAAATTGTAACATTTTCGTGAAATTTATTTATTTTTTATTTTAATTCAAGAAAGAACTTATTATTTTTATTCTAGAAAGAATTTGTTGTTTTAATTCCAAGAAGAACCTAGCAAAACAGACCTTATTCATGAAATTTATTTTTCATTTTAATTCGAAAAAGAATCTGGAACATTCTCGTGAAATTTATGTTTTATTTTAATTTAAAAAAGAATCCAGAACATTATCGTGAAATTTATTTTTATTTTTATTCGAAAAAGAAATTAAAAAATTTTCGTGAAATTTATTTTTTCATTTTAATTCGAAAAATAACCTAGAACAATTCGTGAAATTTATTTTTATTTTTATTCGGAAAAGAAATAAAAAATGTTGTGAAATTTATTATTTTTTTTATTTTAATTCGAAAAATAACTTGGAAAATTTAAGTGAAATTAATTTTTTATTTTCATTCAAAAAAAATTTGAAAAACTTACGTGAAATTCAGTTTTTATTTTAATTCGAAAAAGAACCTAGAACGTTTCTGTGAAATTTATGTTTTATTTTAATTCGGAAAAGAACCTCAAACTTTATCGTGAAATTCATTTTTATTTTTATTGAAAAGAGAAATTTATTTTTTTATTTTAATTCGGAAAAGAAATTAAAATTTTTGTCAAATTCATTTTTTTATTTTATTTCAAAAAGTAACTTGGAAAACCTACGTGAAATTCAGTTTTTATTTTAATTCAAAAACTAACTTGGAAAACTTTCGTGAAATTTATTTTATATTTTGATTCGAAAAAGAAATTATAAAATTTTCGTGAATTTCATTTATACCTTTTATTTTAATTCGAAAACGAGCATAGAACAATTCGTGTTTATTTTTTATTTCTTTTCGAAAAAGAACCTAGAATAGTTTTGTGAAATTTATTTTAATTCGAAAAAGAAATCAGAAAATTTTCGTGAAATTTATATTTTCATTTTTATTCGAAAAAGAACTCATTATTTTAATTCGAAAAAGAACTAATTATTTTAATTCGAGAAAGAACTTATTATTTTAATTCGAAAAAAAACTAGAACAATTCGTGAAATTTATTGTTTATTATAATTCGAAAAAGAACCTAGAATATTTTCTGAAATTTATTTTTCATTTCAATTCGCAAAAGAAATAAAAAAATGTTCTTAAAATTAATTTTTTCATTTTAATTCGAAAAAGAATTTAGAAAATTTTCAAGATTTTTAAAAATTTTAATTCGATGAAGAAATGTAAAAATTTGCCTGAAATTCATTTTCTTTTTATTTAATTTCGAAAAAGGACTTAAAACGTTTTCGTGAGTTAATTTTTTTTTTTCAATTATAAAAATTCATTTTGCAATATCTGAATAAGCAATCCCAGGCCGAAGTACAGGAATAAATGCAATATACATTTGATATAATAGTGTTGAACATAATTTAAAATAGTTCGTACTTTGGACAAAATGGAGTGTGAAGCACGAGCTACGTGATGAGAATGTGTTCGTTAAGGTCCTTTACTAGAATGGGTAATCTATTCTGAATGTTGAGGCCTCACGATTAAATATTTTTGTCCAATATTTTGCATATGTCATCTACGTAGTAATATCACGAAGCAAGCAGAGCCGGTTTTTCGAAAAAAAACTATATTTTGTTTAATAATCGAAAACATAAGTACAATAGCAGTGACGCTCAGTGATAGCTCTCTCAGTATTATCTGGAACGAATGGTCCTTTCATTGTTATGAGATTAACGCCGGTTTGAAAAACTGATATTATGAAAGCATGGATTAATTCAATTTATATTAATAAAATCAATTTATTTATATAATTAGAAGGATATGAAAAAAATATTCATGAAAATGGGTTGATATTTTAAGTAATAATGGAAATTTTCAGGGAATAAATAACTTCTGTCCATATACACTGTTCTGAATTTATTCTTGCTATTGTTTTTTTGTTTTCGATCATCAACTAAATCTAAATATTTTTTCGAAAAACCGGTTCTGTGTGTTTCGAGATGTTATTATGTACGTTTTTTTAGCTGCTTGTTGGGTATGTGCAGCCAGCTGATTGGCTAGTCTCCCACCATGAGGAAAATATGACACATTTTTGTAATTTGTTTCAGAGAGATACGCTTACTCAAGTTTGTTTTTCGTTGATGAAATTCGTCCTGAACGGGTTATATATACGAGATTACCTGGTATAAAAGCAGCGACGGAAGCACAAGATGTATCGGCATTTCTCGAAAAAAATGAATCTCGCAATTACATTCTTCTTCATTCTTCTGATTGTGGTTATTAGAGCTAAAGCTAATAGCGCGTTATGCAGAGGAGACAGATGCGAGTATGTAAAAGAATATTGTGACTTTACGACTAGTGAAATTATTTACTTTTTTTTTGGTCTTAATTTTTCTCGATTTCTTAATGTCGTTTGCATTTTCTAACTTTTTTCTGCATTCTGTGTAAAAAGAGTGGTTTCCTGTATCCTCTCACTTGTCGAATCCAGGTAATGATTATCCTAATGTTTGACCAAAGTAAAAAAATTCTTTCATTGCGCGCGACGAGGGCAAATGTCAAACTGATGATCAAGTACATTTTTGTCGTTATTTTAAGGAAAATAATTCTTTTTATATGTCAAGTCAACATTAAAAGATGTATACTATAATGATAAGAGCTGTG
Source organism: Andricus grossulariae (assembly GCA_011634705.1). Lineage (NCBI taxonomy): Eukaryota > Metazoa > Arthropoda > Insecta > Hymenoptera > Cynipidae > Andricus > Andricus grossulariae. Next base: position 15,986 of record JAABKJ010003426.1, on the reverse strand, counting down.
CCAAGTCAGTGCATTCAGAAACTGCAACGAAAATTCAAAAAACAGTGAGTGAACACCTGTCGCTTACTTCGTTTTGCAACATCAACAGGTTGAATAGGACAGTGCAGACTGATTTTTAAGATTAGTTATCAACCGTAAATGTTCCCCTAATGTTGTGCTTTACTTCTACTTCTTCGATAGTTTTTAAAACTATTTCTGGTTTAAATATTGCTTCTAAAATAATAGTTAAAATATTGGCAGTTAACAATAAAACATATTCATTTTTAATTTTCAGCACCGTGCATTGTTATGATGTCACTGGGTGTCCCTAAGCTGTTGAAGAAACTACAAAGATGAAATAAAAAGTACTACATTTTTCACGAAAGCTTAGCATTCGAAACTCAATACTGTACAAAATAAATGGCTAACTAAGCAAACTTATAAGAATCTTAGTCATTTTTTTTCTTCATAAACTTCAAACATATTTACTTCATGCGCTGAAAAAGTGTTCCTAAATAGACGAATCGTTTTGTCTCTTCAAAGTGGATTAGTTCTGTATTTTAAAAATGTAATGGATTTCCAGAATAAAAAGCAGCGGAATTGTTGAAAACAAAAGAAAACCACACGTGAATAATTGCTTGAAAGTGAACTTTCAATTTAGACCATTACACCATTACAAATCATGTCAAACTGGCCAATTGTATTTAAGTCAATAGGGAAAACTGGAAAAATTTCGATCATCAGTTTATTGATGATTTTAAAGACGCATATTCAAATAAAAGACAGTGAATGATATTTTGAAAATATTTCAGCAGAATACTCTTCTTCTAGTTCAAGAATTTGCAATGGCTTAAGATGCCTCTACTTCGATCCCTTTTCCAACACCAACATATCCGATGTTCTTACCATATCTTCCACACCTTCCTTAACAAATTGCAGGTATATAACTTGCATATCCAAATATTGCGACTTGGAATGCAGGAAACAATAAAGCTGAGATTTTTGCACCACCAGTCATCCCAAACGCGATGCCTTATTATTCTCATAATTTTAATCATTTTTATCGGTCAATCTCATCATCAGGGCAACCTGTTTTCACTCGAACTGGCGATGAATCCTTGAAGGCAGATTCTACTCTTGAGCAACCTGCTCCTATGCCAATTGTTGGAGATATAAGTGCACATGCATGTTTTGAAAACATGGTGAATTCATATCCTGTTTTCTCTGCATATTAGGACACATCGCTGCAATTAGATTCATTCAATGCAGTGTTCAATGGAACCAATAATATTACTTCTAACCCTTCAGTTCCTGTTGGAACGTCTGATAGCGTCTTACGAACTTCAATTTCTGATTGCGAAACCGATGCGAACTTAAAAACTTCAGATAATCGTATGTCTGATAATGAATTGGTGCCTAATCCTGTGGTTGGTACTAATGCAGAGCTAGAACAGAATAATTGATTTTTAATCCTGAATTCGCAGCAGCTTCCGTATGTGAAAATTGTAATAGGGACTTCTTTTTTCACGACCAATGGTTCTCTTGACATTATTGGGTTAAACTTTGGCTGCAAATTTTTTTCTGATGCACTGCAAATATATTCAAAAGTCTGTTGAGACATTCTAAAGATTTCTATCCAATCTTCGTATTCAAATTGAGGAACGATGGTTTTCCACCATACGCAGCTTCTTTCTCGCATCCATACAAATCGATCAATTCTCAATAAATTTTCATAATAATACGTGTCCAAAAACACAGAGATGTTCTCAACGATCTGTTCTGGCAAAATAACTATTTCTGGCATAATGTTCCATAAACGGTTCAAATTTTGTAAAACTAGCAGCAGTATTAAATGCTCTAAAACATGATTGTAACCAAACAGAAGAGTGAATGCAATTTTCCCGTCTACCATTGTTTGAAAAAATGATTAAACCCTGTAAATTTTCTAAATAACGTTTCAGAAGAAGAAAATTAATTTTCAGAACGCGTACACAGACAGAAAAAAATATTTTTGATCGAACATAAGCTTGTTTGAATACAAATTGAAAAAAGCTATTTTAAACAACGATTGCTGCAATATTCCATGCATTTCTGTCAAAAAGTCCGGTTTTTCAATTTGTTCTTAAACGAAAGTTTTATTTCGATCGGAAAATTTCTTTCTCTTGTCCGTGTTACGTGTCTTGAATATCAATTCGTATTTTTTCGAAATTTTTCAGCCAAAAAGGTGCTGAGATATCTCTGCAAATTTAATTGTGTATAATGTAATTAAAATTTGAGAATGGTGACTTTTACAAAAAAAGTGTTAGCACAAAAACATCTTGTCTTTGTCCAAACTTGCCAAAACGTATTACAAAATTTGTTTTCTATGAATAATGTATTTGTCTAAGAAACTTGATTGAACAATTAACGACCAATTCTTCAAAAGTGTGAAGTTACTTGATTCTACACCTCGCGAATAGATTGTTAATAAAATATAGCAAATGTTGAATATATATATATATATATATATATATATATATAATCTACGTAATGTTTTTTAAATAAAATTTTAAAGAAATTAATTACTTTTGTTTTACTTCGTAATAATAATAGTCATATAAATATAAATTCATAACATTAAAAGTCATCTAAAAACTAAATTTTCGATCAGAAAGATTGATTTTATACCAAAGAAGATAAATTTTTATCAAAATACATGAATTTTCAAGCAACTTTGGAATTGTAAACGAGTTTTCAACTTGATAGTTTGATCTTCATCCAAAGAAATAAATTTTTATCAAAAAGGTGAATGATTCACCAAGAGGATTAACACATACTACCACAAAACACCATGTTTCAACAAAATACAGTAATTTTCAACCAAATAGCTGAATTTTCAAGTAAAGATCATAAATGGTAAACCAAAAACGGACTAATTAAATTATCAGTTAAAAAAATTCATTTTTATCAAAAAAGAATGAATTTTCAACGCAATAGTTAAATTGCCAAGCAAAGAAATCAATTTTTAAGTAAAATTACGAACTTTCAACCAAAAATATGAATATACAATGTTTTCAAATCATATAAGATTTTCTGTAAAATCTACAAAAAACTGTTGGAAAATGAACGGAGTTTTTTTCTCAAGAAAGGTTCAATATTCTAGTGTTTTCAAATTGAGGCAGACTAGGTCACGTTTACAATTTCAAAGTATGACTCTCTTATTTTGTCAACAGAATCAAGAATGTCGGATGATCGCCTCGTTTTATGAAACGAGGGTGCCAATTTTGTGCCCAATGTATCCATCTTGAAAAGGAGTATTATCGCATGTTTTTTGGTACGCTGATTCCAAATGTGTTCTTAGTTTTGCTGTCGATCAAGCGGTTTCAGAGATAAAGAGGAAAAATTGTTATAACCCACCCACAGGCTCTATCGCACAAGCCCCTGCACAATATCAAGAAATATTAAAACCACCCGCTGGAAATCTATCGCTGGTACCAGTTTTGCAAGATTATTCTGATGAAGACGAATAATACAAAATATAAGGTGTTAACTAAGGCATCTATAATTTTTAGTCTACCGATTTGCGACGAAAGCTAGTTACGCTTCAATGGCAATCTCGTTCAGAAAGAGGTGGGGGGACATACAATTTTGGTGACAGGAAGGGAAAATGGGGAAGCAAAGAAATGGTTTAAGGTCCACCAGCTAGGCGGCAACTCTGGAGGTCCCCTGTGAGCGTGGTTTCCTTTTTCCGGTTTAGGTCCTCGTTAGGCGCAACTCTTAAGGTCTTCTATGAGAGTGGTTATTGCGAAATAAACGAGAAAATATTTCTAAACTTGCGTTAATCGTATATGTTTGATGACCTACAATATTATACCTAGGGGCATAACGGGTGTATAGCGGGTTCGTACACGTAATCCGTAATGCTTTGATAAGCTTCACGTATTCTATCACGCTCTTTAATCAATTCTTTAATTTCCACGGGGAGACGTAGGCGACTTGCTAGGTAATTTGATTTACATTTTGGAATTGTCTCGAATATTGCATTATTTATCAGGGTTGTTGGATTTTCAACTGCACTGTCTATTTATTCAATTGTTTCAAGCTTAGATAAATAGTTAAATCTGTGTGACTATAATCTCTAAATTTTGTCCATTCGGCTTATTTGTAATTTAAGAACGTACGCTCTTCACAGGCGTGTGGGGAAATTAATTAATGTCTTTAATTATTCTTATGTCGACTGTACTTGGCAATGTGTTATGTCTGTATGGATAAAGTGTAGGATTGTCTGGAGATAAGATTGATAAATGATTGTTATTGACATACTTATAGATTGTTTTACCATTTTTGTTACTTCTGTTGCAGAGCCAGTGACTATGTTTTTCATTAAAGTCTCCTACAGCCAAGACTTTCCCAGTATTATTAAAAATTTTATCTAAGTCTGTTATTTCTAAGTTTTGTTTCATTAATGAGAAAAATATCTATTTTGTGTTTGTCAAGAAAGTCCCTTATCTCCATTTGCTTTTGTAGAATACCATTGGCATTCCAGTGACCTATAACTAGTTTATTACTGTTTACTAACATTTCCAAATAGAGTTATGTATTCTGAAAATATAATTCCCTGGTCTACCGGATCTGGATTATTTGTAAGTTCATATTGAAGGCGTTTAACTAGGTTTAAAAGTTCCCCAATATGAAATTTTTGTTAAAGTACCTTACATACCGATACAAATTCGTGGAATTGTTGCTCTTCGGATTCTGGTGGTGGCTGCTATGGAGGTAGTGTAGCTCGTTGTGTTTGTTGACGTGACGCGCTGTAACTACTTGGAGTTCTGCTTCTTTCCTGCCTTCTGTCGATTTCTTTAACTGCTGACACTGTTGTTGTCTGTCTTCTTGATAGCTCTGGAAAATTTATCTGGTTTCTGTACCCTGGTTGCGTGCGTTGCTGATTTTTGGCCTCCACTTGTGTTTGTGTCCGATGTGTTAATTTAAGCCGCAGTCGCTTAATTTTCTGCAGGCGTTCTTCATACTTTGGACATCCTTGTCAAAATCTGAGGATGCATGTTATTTGCTGCACATCAGACATTTCGTTTTGTTGAACCAATTTCTTGTGCCGTGTTCAAATTGCTGGCAATTATGACACTGTGTAATTTCTCGTGAATTTTCATGATGATCCCACCTTATTCTTGTGTAGTTTAGTACTTTGATGTTGTGGGCATCTTGGAGTTGCAGAGATGTAGTTGTGTAATCGTAGTACACTAAGTATGGTGGATATTCCTGTGGTCTATCTTGCTTGATTTTCATCATTACCACCGATTTTGGTTTGTGTCCCAATTCTGCGAGTTCTGCTATGATGTCATCTGTGCTTATTCTGGGCAGACCTTTGAGGACTATTTTCTTATCCTTTGCTGTTTTGCTATCGTATGTGTGGAACGGTATACTAGACTTTTGTAGAAAGTCTTTAATTAGTCCATGATCCTGGGAGCCTTTTGGATAGATTGTGAGAGTTTTCTGTGAAAGTTTCATGAAGAGATTCCTCGTAACTGCTTCAACATCGTTGTAGATTTTAATTCTTGCAGTGTTGTTTATATCTGGATCAGTAATGACGATCGGTGGTGGCCTAGTCACTTTTTGCCTCTGCGATACCATGTCTTCAGTTTCCTGTTTGGATGTTGTTTGTTTCGTGTTGATGTCGGTTTTTTCTTCACTTTCAGAGCAGTCCATGTCATCGTTCTTGGTTCGATTTTCAAACTGGTTCGATAGGGGAATCCCAGTGTTTGTTACGGGTTAACGATTGTGGGGAATTTTTTCTCCCCATATTGATCTTCGTTTCGTAGTTTCGATCTTTACTTGTTCCTGCCTTCATTCGCGTGCTACGCATATTACTGGGTGCTTGCAGCCATTGGCCGTTTAGTTTTGATGGATTCAACATACGCACTATTATATTGCACTTGCACTTTCACTATTTACTAGCAGTAGGAAGTGCGCCGCACGCCTTCTACCTAACTGCTTTGGGTGCGTAAAGACGCGCACCGAACACCTTCGTCTCTCACGCAATAATTGTCACTACGAAAGTTCACTACGCCACGATATCAATTTCATGTCAATGATCCTGTGGTGCGAGCGCACCGATATTTATGCGGGACCTGCTGGGCAGCGTGCGCCAGGCGGGTAGGAGGTGGTGGGGGACGGCTTGCGGTTGGTCACTGCTGTAACGCGGGCGAGCCAATCCGCGTGGCATCCGTGATAGCGGGGTCCGCTAGAGTGTGGGTAGATGTTGATTGGCTACCAGCCTGGCTTGAGCAAAGGCAATCAAAGCCTCTTACCTGTACCACGCTCTGATTGGCCGATATCGTGGAACGAGCAAAGTTTGATGTGCAAATCCCGTGTTCTCCGCAACGCATTCAAATCGGACCTGTTTGTTTTATTATTATAAGAATATTAGAGGAATAGATCTTTAATATTACTTAATGAAGAGATACGTTTGTGAGATAATAATTTTTAATGAATGATAAGGCTTTTTTTAAATCAGCCAAAACGTCGCGTGAAAGAAAAGTTTAATTACCTTTTCAAATTTGTCAGCACTTAATAAATGTAAGTATTCGATGCCAGTATTGCTTATTTATCGTGTAACATATGTATAATAATAGAGATTGAAGCTGCTTGATGCCCTACTAATAAGCAAGCTCAGTATTCACAATGTATGAACTTTGCGACTTTTAAAACCAGTATCTTAGAAACGGCTCAATTTCGGGGGTTACACCCATTAACATTGGCACTCTCCTTTTTCTATGTTTCATGTTCTCCTTTTTACAACATTTTTCAATTGTTATATACTGTCCTGAGTAAATTTATCTAATTATTTGCATCAAGCAATTAGTTTTTCTTCCATAACTGAATTAACAAATATCTCAACTAATTGAATCATTAATTTTCTACTAATCTTACGAGACTCCATTATTTGATACTTATTCAAGCTTATCCTTAATCCAGGCAAATAACTTTTGACAGTTTTTCTAAATATTAGCAATTTCCTATGGCAAATAAGGAAAATATACAGCAAACAAATTTTTGAAAATCAAAAACAGAACGTTTTTGTAAATTTTATTCAAAATCCCCAATATACTTATTGTCCAATTGTTAATTAAACTGAGGTGAATAATTAATTAAAGTTGATAAAGTTTATTGTTTGCAGTTTTGTCTAAAAAACTCAATTTTCTGTCCACTCTTCACTTAGAGTTTGGTAATAATTATTGAAATTTAACAAACATAATTGTTTAAACAAAATATTATTGTCAAAAACTATCTTTTCCATAATTATGTTAGAAATTTGCGTTTTTTTCTAAAATTTTCCACTTTTGGTCAACTTTTCACTTAATTAGTAAAGTAATAGTTATGCAAGTTGAGAAACTTAACTGTTCAGACAATTTATTATTGTTTATAATTGTCTTTTCTTAGATAATGGCTAGAAAGTTGAGTTTTCTTCCGAATTTTTCAACTTCTTGTTAACTTTTTACCAAGCGAGTTAATAATTAATGCAAGGTAGGAACAAATATGAAATATTAATATTAATTTAAACAAAAAGGCTCTCAGTAAATACTTCAACGGATAATTCTAAAATTCAACTACATGGTAGATAGTAATTCAAGTATTTCGCAAAAAAATCGTCCTTTTGTTAAAAAATTAATCCTGTGACAGAGAGAATTTATCGTTTTGGTCAAAAAATCTACTGCTTCAATTAAGGTTGGACAACTATTAGAAAATTAATTTTGTTTCTGTTGAAGATTTATCATTTTTGCTGAGAATTAATATTCTTAGTTCGCAAACTCGTCTTTTTGGCTTGAACATTCAACATTTTGGTAAAAAATTAAACGATTTGGTCGAAAGTCAACTTTTTAGATGAAAATTGATATTTTTGGATAAAAATAAACTTTTTGTTGATAGTTGATATTTTTAGTTAAATATTTAACCATTTTACAGGAAATTGGCCTTTTTGACTGTTTTTGATTAAAAATTAATATTTTTTTTATTGAAAATTTAACTAATTGGTAGAAAATTGATTTACTGTGTTCCAAATTCATTTTTTCAATTCACCCCTTAACTTAAAAATTAAAATTTTTGTTGAAAATTAATTTTTTCCAGTTAATGCTAATTTTTTGTCTGAAGATTGACCAATTATATTTTTGATTGGAAATGAATCCTTTATAAGTATGAAATTAAACTATTTGTATGAAACCTATATATTGTGCTAATTATCTTTTTTTTGGTTTGAAAATTAATCTTGTCTCTTGAAAATTAATCTTGATTTTCGAAAAGTCATCTTTTTGGATGAAGATTCAACCGGTTGGTTAAGAATTCGTCATTGTTGTTTGAATTCAACTAGTTCAAAATTGTTTTTTTGTTGCTGTTAAAATGAAGTTGTTAAACTGAAAATTTGACGATTCCATTTTCGGTTCAAAAAAGACTTTTTTTAGTTGAGAATACAACTATTTTGTTGAAAACTCGTCTTGTTTTGTTTAATTCAACTGGTTTAGCTTTTTGGTAGAAAATTCATTTTTGTTGACATTTTTTTTTTGATTAAACTTTCTTCTATAAAAGTCGTCTTTTTGGATTCAAAATTCAACTCTTTTGACTTGAATTTCAAACTTGAAGCTTAAACAATTCCTAATTCACACGTTCAATGAAAATTGCGCGTATGAGCGTGTAATATAAAAATTTGTTATACTTTTAAATTAATTTTTTACTATTAAAAGCCGTTAAACTGCAATATTTGTCATTTCTAACTTTTATGCATCGTACATTTCAAAAATTTTAAAAATAGAAGTCCACGTTATCGTTTTCAATTCTATAAATAGAAAAATAAATAAAAACAATGATAAATTTTCAAAATTATATCATATTAAGCAATTTTGATCTAGAAAAATCAATTTATGCGTCAAAATGTATTTACGAAATTTTTTAAATATTCTTATAGAGATTTGTTAAACAAACTCATTCCAAAATTTTCCAGGAATCTGATGAAATTTGGTTTACCTTGGAAGACGGATTTTTCCTACAATTTTTGAAAATCCTGCAAACTTAAAAAAATTGCAATCAATTCTTCAAGAATCGTTTCTTTAAATGTTGGAAATATTTTTGAAAATTCATTTTTCAAAACAAAAAAATCATTTTTAGTTTTTTCTAGGAATTTTGATTGAAAAAAATGGTATTCTTTCTAAGCCCATGAGAATGCCTAAAAAGCTTCAAATTTTATGTTTGAAATTTTTAAACGTCAACATTTTGTTTTAAAATTTTTGAAATATTTTTAAGATTCAAATGATTTTGGAATTTTTTCAAAACTTCTAAACATATCTTAAAGGCAGTGATGATTGTGTCACTAAATGGTAATATTTTGCAAAATAAACTTTAACACACTTTTAAATAAGGGTTTTTCATTAGAATTCATTTTCATGTCTGAATTGATTAACATATAATTATTTGAAAAAATGAATAACATTTCGGATTAAAAATTATGTTTGACAGATGTGGATATCTTGTTAAAATTTCAACTTTTGTGAAATCATTTTCTTTTTTTTTTTGTAAAGATTTATAATTTTCGACAATAATTTACGTCAAGTTTGAAGTGTTCTTGTGTCTTCAAATATCCAAATAAAAAAAATGTAAAATACTGTAGTTTCTGCAACACTTTGTAGATTTCTAGAACTAAGGAAAATAAATATTAGTAAAAAGTTATACAAATTTTTGAATTGTAGAAACTTATACTTTATTGCTGTCTTTTTTTTGTACTTTTCTACAAGAAAATACCAGAAAAAATTAGCTGTTTGTATTCAATTGTATTATTTCGTTAATTTTTGTGCATTTTTTACAAAAAAGTACACGTTTTAACAAAAAATTACAGTTGTAGAAATGTTGTACTTTTATGTAAATTTTTTTCCAACAGAAAATATTTAACGATTTTCACGAATTCATCTTTTTTGGTCAAAATTGCAACCGTTTTGTTCAAAATTTGACCATTTGGATTGAGAATTCATCTTTTGTGGTACAAAAGTAATTTTTTTTTCGTTCGAAAAGAACTTTTTTGTTGAAAATTCAATGTTGTCAATTTTCATAAATTATTTCCTTACTTGTACGTTTTTCAATTGGAAGACTGTTCAAAAATATGTTTCTATTTAGATAATTGTAAATAACAAGAAAACCGGGAATTTTTACAAATTTTTTAGTTTATCAAGTATGTTATTTTTATCGTGAAAAGAGGAAGCTAAAATAGATAAATTGTGAAAAATTTTCTAGTTTTTCTGTCTTCGAGCAATAATTTGTCAATACCTTATGTAGGTAGACGTCACATATCAGGAACCAGGTTGCATGACTCAGCCGATTTACGATATGAAAATATTTTTCGCTCATTGTTTAAATAAAGTTCGAAATGTTTTTCAATCTGGTACTCGAATATCTAAACCCCCCAATAAATAATATTTTTTTCATGACTTGACAAGTTGGAAGAATTAAATAACAACGTAGAAGGCCTAATGATATAGCGACTAGTATATATACACCAACAAATTTCTCATAAATATCATTAGACCTTGGCGATTTTTCCTGAACTTACTTGTAAGTATTTATTTTTTATATTAATACGAAAAAAGAACTTGGAAAATTTTTACGAATTTTTTAAAAATATTTTATTTCGAAAAATAAATTAAAAAATTTGCCTGAAATTTATTTTTTTATTTTAATTCGCAAAAGAACCTAGAACTTCTTCGTGAGTTGAATTTTTTTAATTCTAAAAATTCATTTTGTAATATCTATATGAGCAATCCCAGGCCGAAGTACAGGAGTAAATGCAATATACATTTGATATAATAGTGTTGAACATAATTCAAAATAGTTCGCACTTTGGACAAAGTCGAGTGTGAAGCACGAGATACGTGATGAGAATGTGTTCGTTAAGGCCCTTTACTAGAATGGGTAATCGGTTCTGAATTTTGAGGCCCGACGGATAAATATTTTTGTCCAATATTTTGTATACGTCATTTACGTAGTAATATCTCGAAGCAAGCAGAGCCGGTTTTTCGAAAAAAATTTATATTTTGTTTAATAATCGAAAACAAAAGTACAATAGCAGTGACGCTCAGTGATAGCTCTCTCAGTATTATCTGGAACGAATAACTGTTTCGTTGTTATGAGATTAAGGCCAGTTTGAAAAACTGACATTATTGAAGCATGGATTAATTCAATTTTCATTAGCAGAATCAATTTATTTATTTAACTAGAAGGATGTGAAACAAATATTTATGAAAATGGGTTGATATTTTAAGTAGTAATGCAAATCTTCAGGTGATAGATAACTTCTGTCCATATACACTGTAAATTTTTCAGTAAATGAACGCAGCACATTCAGAAAACATGAAAAATATATCATTTTCAGCAATCAATTGACTAAAAAATCTTTTTTGGTTAAAATCATAACACTTCTTGAAGATTTGTCTTTTTGATTTGAAAATTCATCAGTTTGATTGCAAATGAATTCATGTTAGTTCAGGATTCAACTATTTTGTTAAAAATTTGTCATTTTTCCTCAATCGAACTGTCTTCGACGTGAAATGAAAATCTTTTCTTGGTTAAAGTATCAACTATTACATTTTTCGTTGAGCATTTATCTGCTACGATTGAAAATTGAAGTACTTGTTTGAAAGTTGAAATAATTTTTTAATTCATAGAAACAGTAAGATGTAACCCCTCCCTCCTTCCTCCCAAATCATCTTATGTTATTTTTGCATCACCTCTAAATTAATTCACGATCCAAATTTAGTCAGCAAAAATAACGCAAGATAGGTGTGTGTGTGGGGGGGGGGGTATCATAACTCATAGACCCTAAAAAAGGAGGGTACGTTGTGTTAGCTGCTTGTTGGTTATGTGTAGCCACCTGATTGGCAAGTCTCTCACCATGAGGAAAATATGACACATATCTGTAATTTGTTTCAGAGAGATACGTTTACTCAAGTTTGCTTTTCGCTGATAAAATTTGTTCTGAACGGGTTATATATACGACATTGCCTGATATAAAACCAGTGACGAAAACAGAAGATGTATTGGCATTTCTCAAAAAAAATTAATCTCGCAATTATATACTTCTTCATTCTTCTGATTGTGGCTGTTCGAGCTAAATATTATAGCAAGTTATGCAAAGGAGACATATGCGAGTATGTAAAAGAATATTGTGACTTCACAACTAGCGAAATGATTTCCTTTTCTTTTTTTTTCTCTTAATTTTCTCCAATTTTCTTAATATCGTTTGAATTTTCTAAATTTTTTCTGCATTCTGTGTAAAAAGTGTGGTTTCCTGTATCCTTCTAAGTGTCGAATCCTGGTAATGTCACAGAATTGCTTAAAGCTGAAATATATTGTTTTATAAGGCAAGATTTGAGACACGTATTTTTCTATCTTCATCAACAAAAATTTTCATGAACTCAGGTTTTGCGTAAATATTTCTTGCAGCATGAATATAGAGTTTATCATAAAAACAAAATTTTGATATTTGATTTCGCGGGGTGGAAAGAGGCGGGCTAAAAAAGTTTCTAGTAAGTCTCAAAATGATTTTATAAATGTTTGAGCAAAGTAAAAAATACTTTTAGTTCGCGCAACGAGGTCAAAGGTCAAACTAATGAACAAGTACATGTTTGTCATTATTTTGAGGTAAATGATTTTTGTTTATCAATCACGTTAGCATTGAAAGTTGTATACTATGATGATATAACACGTTATCAGGTGTCAGTCAACGTAAATATTACTTGTACACAGTATTATTTCATATATTAGTGTTTTCATGAAAATATTTTAAGATCTACAACCAAGTAAGTGCATTCTGAAACTGTAGGGAAAAGCTCAAACACAGTATGTGAACACCTATCGCTTACTTTGTTTTGCAACATTAACATAAGGTTGAACAGGACAGTGCAGACTGATTTTTAAGATTAGTTATTAACACATGTCAACATATCTTTGAACGTTTTCGATGCTTTTACATCGAATTCAATGATGAATAAGTGCGGAAATATAGTTATTTAAATTTTCTTTACCGTTTATTTAATATAAACATATAACATGTAAACATATAAACATGTAACATGGTTAGCACATATGCTGCAAAACAAAGTAAGCGCCATTTTAAATGTAAACTTGACTCCTTTTTATTTATACTAGTATAAAAGAAAACTTTATTGAACATGCTAACATTATGTTCAAAGTTAATTTTTAAATATATGCAATAATTTTGTACTGAAAATCATAAACGCGTTTACTATCATAGAAGTGCCTATGAACTACAGACCTTACAAAAACATATCTTATGTTCGCACACTGAAGTGAAAACACAGAAAATTGTGAACAATCTTTGGAACCAGCTCAACAATAAAATATATATGTTATAATAATATAAGTTCCTACGCAGTATAGACTTCATCAAAAATTATCTGAAGTTTTCGCATTCAAGTTCAAGTACCGAAAAAAAATCACGAAAAATTACATTTTATTTGTTATTTTCAACACAACAATTAACTTCTACAACCTAGGTGAACAATAAAATTCCATGCTATGATTATATATTTCCCTGTGTAGTATATACATGGTAAAAAATGATTTTATATTGACACTGCAACCAAATCTGTGAAAATCTGTATTGAAAACAATTGAAACAAACATGTGGCTTTCATAGTCGTCTTGAAGTTATCTTTGGCAAATAGTCTGTTTACAAAAAAGCAAATTCCAGTTTTATTCATGGTAAACTTCTCACTCGTACATAACATATATTATTTAAGTAGTGTGTGCTTTTATTACTAGTCCTAGTATTTTCATCCGTTCTATGACTTGAGTACGTGAACTTGAATTTTGGAATAAGGTTGACAATACATAGTAACTTATATCGTCGCAGTATACAACTTTTACAGTTCATCTGAATCGGATGAAAATTATTGGCATACAAATAACGATGAAAATAGCATTTTTTGAGATTTTTACAATTTTCGGTGCTTTGAGTTGGATGTGTGAACATAAGATACTTTTTAATAAGGTCTATACTACATAAACACTTTCATTTTGTTCAAGCTTTTAGAATATCATTTTTGCCATTCACTAGAAAATTTTCAGCCCCCTACCCTCCCCTTGAAAAACGAATGATGGAAATTTTATTTTTTCTTCAAGCTCTTTTAAAATTAAAATTCATATTTTTGTTAAAAAATTAAACTACTTTGATGTATCGATATGGATATTAAAATTTTATTTTTTGATCAGAGATGTGGCACGTGTAAAAAAAAAGCTTTGCGACCCCTCTTATATGTGACACTTTGTGACGTTAGGTCCTTCCCCACTACCCATTTTAGAGTATCTCAAAAAGACCACCTTTGATTTTTTTGCAGTTTTCATAAGATTCATACTAATATATAGAAGATATCCTCTGAAGTTCGTCCTCGCTAAGCCATCCCATCATATCAAAAATCTATATTTTTATAGTACAAAATAATTTTGTCAAAATATCAATTCCTTTTTTGAACAATCATAGTTTTATGTCACAAAGTTCTAGCAGAAATAAAAAAACTCAAATTTGAATATTTGTTTGCTTTTCAACAGTTTCCAGTTTTTGGGAATTTCAAATTTTGGTAATCAGAAATTCCGTGTTTGCTCATTTTGTGAAGTTAAAATTTCGGCATTTTGAAAATTCTAGTTTCAAATTCTCGACAATTTAAAGTTTCTGAATTTTTCTAGTTTCACTATCTCTTAGTTTCGGAATGTTTCGGTTTTATTACTAAATATTTTCGGTGGTTTTATTTTTATTTATTATTTTGGTAATTTGAAAATAAGAAAAATTGTCTAGTTTCGAAATTAAATTTTTGGCATTTTCCAATATTCGGGAAAATTATGTTATCGCACATAATTTTAACTTCTTTGAGACATGAGACTATATATTTTCAGAAAAATTATTTATATTGTGACAAATCTATTTTATATTATGAAAAAATTATTTCTTCTATATGAAGGGATGGTTTACAATTTTTAATTTCTTCAAGGTTCCCCAGTACCCTAATTGTTTTTGATCACCTCGTCAAATTTTAATTAGATTTCGATTAGTTTTCGATATGATTTGTTCAGATTTGGATCAGTTTTCGTTGAGATGATATATCAATGAGAAGAAAGGAGGGGAGTCACTTGGCAGAGATGAAGGACCTGATAGGCTACGAAATATTTTTATAATTCCCCTGAATATCGAAGCAGCCCTAGGTTCATGAAGAATTTTGTTGGGGAAAATAAAAAAATACCTGTCGCATATTTTTCCTTTGGAAACAATTTTTTGTATAGCACAAGCACATGACGCGTTAAAGAGTTCCAAAAGGACTGTGAATGTTCCCCTAATGTTATGCTTTACTTCTACTTTTATGATAGTCTTTTTAACTAATACTAGTTTAAATACAGCTTTTAAAATAATGGTTTAAAATATTGGCAATTACAATAAAACATATTCATCTTAAATTTTCAGCGCCTCAGATTGTATAGGTGCCCCTACATGCCCCTAAGCTGTTGGAGAAATTACAAATATGAAGTAAAAAGTATTACATTTCTCACGAAAGCGTAGCATTCGAAAGCTAATACTGTACAAAATAAATGGCTAACTAAGCAAACTTATAACAATCGTAGTCATTTTTTCCCTCATAAAATTCAAATACATTTACTTCATTTGGTGAAAGAGTTCTTCTGAATAGATGATTCGTCTTGTCTCTTCAAAGTGAATAAGTTCTGTTTTTTAAAAATGTAATGGATTTCCAGAATAAAAAGCAAAGGAATTGTTGAAAACAGAAGAAGCTGACACGTGAATAATTGGTTAAAAGTAAACTTTCAGTTCAGATTCTACTATCTGTCTGTCTAGCTATTTATCTATCTATCTATCTATCTATCTATCTATCTATATATCTATCTATCTATCTATCTATCTATCTATCCATCTATCTATCTATCTATCTATCTATCTATCTATCTATCTATCT
>JAABKJ010003425.1:0-26012 GCA_011634705.1 Andricus grossulariae | reverse complement strand
TTAATGATTTCAAATGAAACAAAAGATTTCAGAAAGATTTCACAAATATTTCAAAGATTTCATAAAAATTTCATAAAGATTTCAAAAGAATACGAAAATTCCAAAGATTTCAAAAAGGTTGCAGTACACCAGATTTCAATGATTTCAAACGAATACGAAAGATTTCAAAAATATTTCAAAGATTTTAAAATATTTCAAAAGCTTTCAACAAATTTGAGAAGATTTCAAAATATTTCAATGATTTCAAATGAACACAAAAATTTCGCAAAGATTTCGAACATTCCAAAGATTTTAAAAAGAGTATCAGTAAACCAGATTTCTAAGATTGCAAAAGATTTTACACATATTAACAATATTTTAATGATTTCAAATGAATACAAAAGATTTCAGAAAAAATTCACAAATATTTGAAAAGATTTTCAAAAGATTGCACAAAAATTTTCCAAAGATTTCGAAAATTTTATAAAGATTGCAAGGATTTCAACCATTTTAAAAAGATTATAGTAAACCAGATTTCGAAGATTTCAAAAGATTGTGCACATATTAAGAATATTTTAATGATTTCAAATGAATACAAAAGATTTCACAAAGATTTAAAAGATTTCATAAAAATTTCATAAAGATTTAAAAAGAATACAAGAATTCCAAAGATTTGAAAAAGTGAACAGTACACCAGATTTCAAAGATTTTAAAACATTTCGAATATGTGAAACGATTTCAAAAAGTTTCAAAACATTTTACAAGATTTGAAAAGATTTCACTACGATTTCAAGTAATTAAATGATTTCAAGAAATAAAAAAAAATCACAAAGATTCAAGAACATTTTTACAAATATTTCAAAAGATTTTAAATAGATTTAAAAAAAAATTTCCAAAGATTTCGAACATTTCATAAAGATTGCAAGGATTTCAAAGATTTTAAAGATTTTATAAAGATTATAGTAAACCAGATTTCAAAAGATTTTACACAGATTCAAAATATTTTAATGATTTCAAGTGAATATAAAAGATTTCAAAAAGATTTCAAAAATTTCATAAAAAGAAGTTCCTTTCGAAAGGTTTCAAAGATTTTAAAGATTAAAAAGAAAAATAGTAAACCAGATTTCCAAGATTTCAAAAGATTTTACATAGATTACAAATATTTCAATGATTTCAAGTGAATTCAAAAGATTTCACAAAAATTTCATAAAGATTTTAATAGAATACAGGAATTCTAAAGATTTCAAAAAGGGTGCACTACACCAGATTTCAAAGATTTTAAAACATTTCGAAGATTTGAATCGATTTCAAAAGGCTTTAAAACATTTTTGAAGATTTGGAAATATTTCACTAAGATTTCAAATAATTCAATGATTTCAACAACAACAAAAAATTCACAAACTAATATTTAAGAAAAATTTCACAAATATTTTAAAAGATTTTAAAAATATTTCACAAAATTTTTCCAAATATTTCGAACATTTTATAAAGTTTGCAATGATTTCAAAGATTTTAAAATGATTATAGTAAACCAGATTTCTAAGATTTCAAAACATTTTACACAGATAAAAAATATTTTAATGATTTCAAGTGAATACAAAAGATTTCACAAAGATAAAGTTGTTGATAAAATACATATATTTTCTACCAAATAGTTAAATCTTAAATCTTTTAGTCTATTATGAAAGAAACATCTCGTTTAGAATGAATCTTGCAACTGATTTTTTTTTATTTTACAAAGATTTCAAACGAACACAAAAGATTTCGCAACCAAAGATTAAAAACATCTTTCACAAATATTTCATCGAAATTTCCAAAAATTTCACAAAGATTTAAAGGATTTTAAATATTTTGCAAAAATTTCAAAAGATTTCATAAAGATGTTAAGTACTTCAAAAGACTTTAACGAATTCACAAAGATTTCAAGGATTTCAAAGACGACTTATTTTCGCAAAAAATTAAGAATTTGTTTATTTATCGTTCTGCTTTCTTTAAAAATTGTTGGCCAATAAAAAAATGAAATGGCTCATTTTTTACATCTAAAACAAACGGTTATTTCATTATTTGATGTAAAAAAGGGAAACCTGGAAAGACTTGACTTCTTGACCTGGAAAACCTGGAAAAGACCTCGAATTTCATTCCTAAGAATCGCTGGACACCCTGAATTTCATACTATTTTTACACTATTTTTTATCTCTGAAGTGAGTCCGAAGCCTGTGTTTGTCAAAATTTATGCCACTATCGACACTATTTTTGATCTCGGAAATGATTTCGTGTCCTGGTAGTTTTAAAATTACCAACATCAAAAAGAAGTGAGTTTACTTGTAAATTATTCAGAATTTCTAATTTTGTTTTTTGTTCCAGGGAAATTTGGTGCAACAGCATCAATGCAGGAAGCTGGTGGCAAGCTACAAAAAATTACTCTTACTCTGTAGCTGTGATGTCGATTATCGGTTACATCATTGGATTAGGTGACCGACATTTGGACAATGTTCTTGTGGATCTAAACACCGGCGAAGTTGTACATATCGATTACAACGTTTGCTTTGAGAAAGGAAAAACCCTGAGGGTTCCTGAGAAAGTTCCTTTCAGAATGACTCCCAACATCAAAACTGCTCTTGGGGTCACAGGAGTTGAGGTAAGTTTTTCTTATTATTCAGGGTTGCTGAGGCAGGGTGTCTACTTACCTGGAAATTATGGAAAACCTGGAATTTTCAGGGCATTTTTTATATTTTTGGAAAAACCTGGCAATGTCTGGGATTTTTTTTAACTAGGAAATTTTTTCGAGAACGTACTTACATTTTTTTATTCGTGATATAAAATTAAATAATAATGTTTCTTTATTTGTAAAAGTAGCCTTATATTACTGGATTTAACTATTTTGTTCAAAATCAGTCTTCTTGGGTTGAAAATTCAACTATTTTGGTAGAAATTCATCTATTTCGTTGAACATTAACTTTTTTGTTGCAAATTGATATTTTCAGGTCGAAAATTGAACTTTTTTGTAGAAAATTCTTCTTTTTGGTTTGACAATTGAACCATTTGGTTGGAAATTTAACTATTTTGGTAGAAAATTCAACTATTTGGTTGAAAATGATCTTTCTTGTTAAAAACTCATATTTTCGGGTTGAAAATTCAACTGTTTTGTAGAAATAACGTCTTTTTAGATTGAAAACTCAACAATTTGATTGACATTTTTTCTTTTTCTTGTCTGAAAAATCTTTCAAAATTAATATTTTTTGTTGAAAATTCGTCTTTGATTTTAAAATTCATATTTTTGAAAACACTTTTTGTTGCGGATTCAACTATTTTTCTGAAAACTCACTTTTTTTGGTTGAATTAATCCGTTTTTGAATTATAATTAAATTATTATTTTTTTGAAATATCAACTATCACGTTTTTCGTTAAAAATGCCTTTTTGTTGTTGAAGATTCATAATTTTAGTTGAAAATTCATCCCTTTGATTGAAAATTGAAAATGTTTTTGAGGAAATTAATTTTTTTTATATTAATTTTCTAAACTGAAAATTCAACTATTGTATGTTTGGTTGAAAATTGATCTTTTTAGTTGAAAATGCAAGTGTTTGTTTGAAAATTCATGTATTTCGTTGAGAATTAATCTTCTTCGGATAAAAATTCAACTATTTTTTTGAAAATTCGTTTTTTTTTTTGGTTAAAATTAATTTTTTTAACTATTAAATTTTTAGTGGAAAGTTCATCTACTATTGATTGAAAATTCATCCATGCCAGATGAAGATTCATCAATTTATTTAAAAGTTCATCAATTTGGTTGAAGATGATTTTTTTTAGTGGAAAATTAATGTTTTAACTGAAAATTTATCTTTTTTAGTTGAAAAATCATGTATTTTGTGAAAAATTCGTCTTTTTTATAGAAATGAATCTTCTTCGTTAATTATTTTGTTGAAAATTCAACTATTCCATTTAAAGATTTATCATTTTAGTTAAAAATACATCTTTTTGGTTTAAAATCCAACTATTCCAGTTGAAGATTCATCATTTAGTTTTTCAATAAAAAACTGTTAAATTAAACCAAAATATATGAATTTCCAACAGAAGAATTGTATTTTCAACAAAATAATAAATTATCAACCAAATAGTTGCATTTTTAATCAAAGAAGATGAAATTTCTTCTGAAGTAATTTTCTACAAAACAGTTGAATTTTTAACAAAAAAGTTAATTTTCTACCAAATTGTTAAATTTTCAACCAAAAAGGATAAGTTTTTACCTAAATTGTTGAATTTTCAACAAAATAATTAATTTTTTGACCAAATTAGATTTTAAGTAGAAAAAGAAGAAACGAGAGGGAAAGGGAAAAATTGTGAAGCCTGCGATAAATGAGTAGGAATTTTTATAATTTATAGACTAAAAAATCATAGTTTGAACAAACATTGCATTTTATTTTTAAGACTTTTAAAATTTCTCGAAATGGTGTAATTTAAACAATAATATTGATGTCCTAAAAGTTGAATTAAATTTTGAATGTTTTAGTTTTGAATAAACTCGGTTTGAAAATTTTTAACACCAATGATTTTCTATTTGTATAGCTCGGAATAATAATTGTTCAATTTTAATAGCTTTTACCTGGGAATTAAAGAATTTCGAATGTTTTTTATATGAAGATTCTCTAGTTTTGAAAGCTTTGAATAGTTTTCAGTTTTAAACACTTTAAATTTACTTGTATTTACTCGAAAATGAATCTTCTTTGGTTGAGGATTGAAGTAACTGGTTGAAGATTGAACCACTTTGTTGAAAAATCATTTGCTCTTTATTGAAGATTCGTAATTTAAGTTGAAAATTCAATTTTTGTTTTGTTTAATATTCATTCTTCTAAAAGAAAAATTAACTATTGCAGTTGAAAATTCGTCATTTTAGTTCAAAATTCAACTCTTTGGTTGAAAATTTAACTATTATGTTGAAAATTGATCTTTTTAAATTGAAAATTCAACTATTTGGATAAAATTTTAACTAGTTTGTTACCAAATTATTTTTCTGATGGAAATTTCATCTCTTTGGATGAAAGTTCGTTTTTTGTTATTGTTGCAGTTAATTTTTTTTACTGAAAATTTTACTTTTCCAATTTTGGTAGAAAACTTATTTTTTTTTTTGTAATTGAATATTAAACTATTTGTTTGAAAATTCAACTGTTTGGTTGAAAAGTCATCTTTCTTGATTGAAATTCAACCTTTTGGCTAAAAAAATCATCTTTTATTGAGGAAAAGTAATATTTTTTGGTAGAAATAATTTAATAAATTTGAAATTGTTTGATTCCAATTATAAAAGATTTTATGTTAAAAATATTGTAGGATTAAATTCTGGACTGTAAATATTAATGGTAAGGGAAAATAAAAAATTCAGGGCTCGGATCGTGCCATTTTAATTGTACCATTTTAATTTAAAACATTAAAAATTTAATTATTTCTCATTAAAGCTTTATACTAAGAAAAATTTAAATTAATAGCCTTTGAAATTGAACAATTTCTAATTTCGTGTATCCGTATTCAACGTTTTAATTTTTTTCAAATTATAAGCCTTAACAATTGTACATTTTTAGGTCGAAAACGTTTAAAATCCCTGTTTTCAAGAAAAAATGAAAAAATGAAAAATTTAATTTAAAATTCAACCGTTTGGTTGAAAATTCAATTATTTTGTTCAAGTCCTTTTAGATATAAAATTCATATTCATAGATTGAAAGTTGATCTTTTATAGTGTATTTTCAGGTTCATAATACAACTATCTTTAACAAAATTCGTATTTTTGTCTTGAAAATTCGACCATTTGGTCGAAAATTCATCTTTGTAGGTTGAAAATTCAATAAAAATTTCAATTAATTTGTTAAAAATTCGTCTCTTTTGCTTGAAAGTGCTCAGCTATTAAATGAAACTGTTCGGTTGAAATTTTTTTTTCTAAGTTCAACTATTTGACTAAAAATTAATCTTTTGGGTTTAAAAATCAACTGTTTTCTAAAACATTCGACTTTTTTACTTGAAAATTTAACTCTCTTGTTGAAAATGGAATATATTTCGACTTTAAATCCTAGGAGTTTAAAGTGGTTCATATTGAATGCAATATTGTATCTATATTAATTTTATTTTGGGCTCTGAGTTAAAATTAATGTAAATTATAAATTACTCTCATTTGAAAATAATCCAAGTTTACAAGTTTAATAATTCAGAAAAAAATATTTCAAATCCAGATTCAGAATCCTTCAAGCTGAATGACTAGTGTTAAAAAATGGTTTTAACTTTAAAATTTATTTAGATTGTGCAGAGAATATTTGAAAATCAATCAGAATGATGTGCTCTATATATCTGAACAAAGTTATTATTTCATTTTTTTTTCAGGAACTTTAAAAATTTGATGTGCTTTTTTGTGGACTTTTTTCGTTTTAATATCAATATTGTTTCTATTTACAGGGTATATTTAGGCTGGCATGCGAGCACACTTTGAGAGTAATGCGTCGTGGTCGAGAGACTCTTTTGACTCTGTTGGAAGCTTTTGTGTACGATCCGTTGGTGGATTGGAGGGCTGGAGCTGATAATAATATTGCAACTTATGGTGCTTGTCAAGCAAGAGCAAGATGCACCGGTGTTGGTCGAAAACAGCTGGAGGTTGAACTTACAAAAGCAATGTTTGCAGTCCGAACCACGGAAATGCGGGCAGAATGGCTTGCGAATAGGTAAGTTAACATTTCAAAATTCAGGATCCTAATTTTCCCCGGTTTTATTTAAAAGAGATCAAAAGCTTTTAATAATTTCAAACGATTTTTAAAGTTTTTGGTAGATTATAATATTTTACAAGATTTTAAGATTTCTCATTTGGAACAGAGAATTTTGGAAAATAATTATAATTTTCAGTTGGAACGTCAGATATTTTTTGGTCTTAAATATTCTGATTTAAACAGAGATTTTTTAATTCCCTTCTTATAAATCAGAATTACAATTCTTTTCCGAAATTTCCTTTTGATGGTAGAAAACTAATTTTTTTTTGTTGAAACAGCTATTACATTTTTCTTTAGCAGGGTGTCCAGCGACCTTGAAAACCTGGAATTCTCCTGGAATTTTTTTTTGAACCTTGAAAACCTGGTCTATTATGAAAGAAACAGCTCGTTTAGAAAAAATCTTGCAACTGATCATTTTTTTATTTATCAAGATATAATTGATCTTTTACTCATTACAGAATAAATAAAGATTTCACGGATTTCAAAGATTTAAAAAAAGAATGTACACCAGATTTCAAATATTACACAACAATTTTACAAAGCTTTTAAAACTTTCAAAAGATTTAAAGGATTTCAAAGATTTAAAAAACGTTACAGTACACCAGATTTCAAAGATTTTAAAACATTTCGAAGATTTGAAACAATTTTAAAAGGTTTCAATACATTTTAGAAGATTTGAAAAGATTTCACTAAGATTTCAAATCATTCTATGATTTCAACGAATAAAAAAGATTTCACAAACAAAAATTTAAGAAAAATTTCACAAATGTTTCAAAAGATTTCACGAAAAGTTCCCAAAGATTTCAAACATTCCAAAGATTTTGAAAACGGTATAAGTAAACCAGATTTCGAAATTTTCAAAAGGTTTTACACAGATAGAAAATATTTTAATGATTTAAAATGAATACAAACGATTTTAGAAAGATTTTACTAATATTTCAAATATTTCATAAAGATTTCAAAAGAATACAAGAATTCCAAAGATTTCAAAAAAGTTGCAGTACACCAGATTTCAATTATTTCAAACGAATACGAAAGATTTTACAAATATTTTTAAGATTTTAAAATATTTCAAAAGGTTTCAACAAATTTGAGAAGATTTCAAAAGATTTCAATGATTCCAAATGAACATAAAAATTTCGCAAAGATTTCGAACATTCCAAAGATTTTAAAAAGGGTATAAGTAAACCAGATTTCTAAGATTTCAAAAGATTTTACACAGATAAAAAATATTTTAATGATTTCAAATGAAACAAAAGATTTCAGAAAGATTTCACAAATATTTCAAAGATTTCATAAAAATTTCATAAATATTTCAAAAGAATACAAGAATTCTGAAGATTTCAAAAAGGGTACACCAGATTTCAAAGATTTCAAAACGTTTCAAAGATTTTAAGCAATTTAAAATATTTCAATGATTTCAAATGATCACAAATATTTCACAAACAAAGATTAAATTCAAAGATTTCAAGGATTTCAAATATTTTACCAAAATTAAGATTTCACAGAAATTTCAAGATTTTAAGTACTTTGAGAGATTTCAACGAATTCACAAAGATTTCAAGGATTTCAAAGACGACTTATGTTCGCAAAAAATTAATAATTTTTTTATTTATGGCTCTGCTTTCTTTAAAAATTGTTGACCAATAAAAAATGAAATGGCTCATTTTTTACATCCATAGCAAATAGTTATTTCATTATTTGATGTAAAAAAAGGAGACCTGGAAAAACTTGACTTCTTGACCTGGAATACCTGGAAAAGACCTCGAATTTCGTTCCGAAGAATCGCTGGACACCCTGTTTAGGAATTCATTTTTTTTGGTTTAAAATTTAACTTACTTGGTTAAATCAAAAGATTTTAAGAAATCTGATTTGTAACAGAGAATTTTGGAAAAGAATTATAATTCTGAATTGGAACAGGCACTTTTTTCTATTCCCTTCTTCTAAATCAGAATTAAAATTCTTTTCCGAAATTTACTTTCGATGGTAGAAAATTAATATTTTCTGGTTGAAAATTTAACTGCTTAGTTAAAAGTTGAAATACTTAAAAAAAAGAAGATTTTATTTGTTGAAGATTGATCTCCTTGATTGAAAATTTAACTACTTGGTTATCTCTTTTCCAAATGGTATAAAAATGGTATTACAATATTTCGGAAGTATAATAGAAAATTTTGTAAATAAATATAATTCTGATTTGGAAAAGAAATAGTTATAATTTTGAGTTTGGAACAGGGAATTTCGTAAATAATTATAATCTTGTCTTGGAACACGCAATTTTTGACATGAAGCGGGACATTTTAGAAAATAATTTTAAATGTGATTTGTAGAAAGGGAATTTGCAAAAACAATCCCTATTCCAAGTCAGAATTTGTCAGGTTTTGAAAATTCCTTGTTACAAATCAGAATTTGTTTGAATTTAAAAATTCTTTTTTTTTTGCAACAAAAATTGGCTACAATTTTAAATTTCCCTCTTCCAAATTTTGGAAAAGGGAGTTACTATATTTCTGAATTACAGTAGAAAATATTGTAAATAAATATAATTTTGACTTGGAACATTTAATTTTGGAAATGAATGTAATTATGACTTGGTATAGCGAATTTTCTACAAGAATTATAAATCTAAGTATTAACCGGGGTATAAATTAATTAATTAAGTATAAATACATTAATATAAAAAAATTCCAGTAAAGAATTATAATTTTAACTTTGAAATAGGTAATTTTTGAAATGATTTGGGAAATTTTTGAAAATAATTATAAGTGTGATTTTTAAAAAGGGAATTTGCAAAAACAATCTCTGTTCCAAGTCAGAATTCGTCAGGTTTTGAAAATTCCTTGTTCCAGATCAGAATTTGTTTGAATTTAAAAATGATTTTTTGTTGCAAATAAAAATTTGCCAGAATTTGAAACTTTCTTTTTCCAAATTTTATCAAAAGAGAGTTACTATATTTCTGAATTATAGTAAATGTTGTAAATCAATATAATTCTGACTCGAAACAGGGAATTTTCGTAAAAAATTATAACTTTCACTTTGGAACAAGGGATATTCCTAAAGAATTATTATTTAATTCGAAACAGAGAATTTTTTACATCGAACGGAAATTAGGGAAAAGAATTTGTAATCTTATTTAGTAGAGAATTAACAAAATTCCTTTTCAAATTCATAATTTTCTGATGTTCCAACTTAAAATTATAATTGTTTTCCAAAATTCCCTATCCCAAGTCAGAAATTTTGTTTTTTCTAATAAATTAATTAGCTGGAGGTCAAAGAAACTTTTCTAAATCAAAAAATAAATTCCAAAAAAAACTCTAACCATTTTTCACCTAAAGCCGATCTTAAAATCTAATTAGTCAGAGAAAAATCAGGGAATTTTGAAAATGAAGCTTTGCTGATCAGGGAAAAATCAGAGTTTTGAATGATTGTACTACATAATTGATTTGTTTAATCTAGGGATGAATTAATGCAAGTTTTCCCTCTACTCTGTCATCACTTGAACAACTGGATGGAAGCCACCGAATGTACTCAGCAGGCTCAAGGATTACTTCAAGATCGACATCAGCAGTTGGCTCTTGTCAAAGAAGCACAAGCGATGGGTCGAAATCATGCCTTGTATTCGATTATTAAACGATACAATACCTGCAAGAGAGCTAAAGATGCTCTTGAGAAAGCCAAATGTGGACTGAAAGAGAAAATAGAAGAGTGTCAAAAGCATATGAGCATGCACAGCGTGAGTACTGATTTCAAGTTATACGCACGTTATTTTTTATAAGCAGGAAAGAAATTAATTTTTAACCGAAAAGGTAAATTTTCAATGAAGAGGATTGATTTTCTAATAAAAAAGATTAATTTTTAACAAAGTACAGGAATTTTTAACTAAATATTTGAATTTTTCCAGGAATTCAAACCAAATAATTGAATTTTCAACTAAAACAGATATATTTTCAACAAAAAAAGAAAAAGAATTTTTTAAGAAAATATTTTAATTCTCAACCAAAGAAAACAATTTTTAAGTAAAATAATGAATCTTTAATTAAATTAGTTTAACTTTCTACCAAACTGTTGAATTTTCTTCAAAACATATGAATTTTCAACCCTTAAATGTGAATTTTCAACATAAAAGTTAATTTTCAAAATTAAACAGATAAATTAAAAATGTACCTGTTTAATTTTGAAAATTAACTTTTTTTACAATTCACATTTTAGGGTAGAAAATTCATCTGTTTTGAAGAATATTCAACAGTTTGGTAGAAAGTTAAACTATTTGGTTGAAAGTTGAACTACGTTTTCAAAAATAATTTTTTTTTTTCTGAAGATTCATTATTTTACTTTAAAATTTATTTCTTTTGTTGAAAATATATCTTTTTAGTTGAAAATTCAACTATTTGGTTTTAATTCCTTAAAATGTTCAAATATTTTGTTGAAAATTCATGTATCTTGTTAAAAAAAAATCTTTTTTATTAGAAAATTAATCCTCTTCGTTGAAAATTGCTCTTTTTGGTTAAAAATTAATTTCTTTGATTTAAAATTATTTTTTTTTACTGAAAATTTAACTATTTCATTTTTTGACGAAAATTGATATTTTTGGGTAGAACTTTTAACTTTTTCTGATAACAATGAATTTTTTAAACTGCAAATTTAACCATTCCATTTTTTGGCGAAAATTGATATTTTTGATAGAAATCCAATCTTTTTTGGATAAAAATGCTACTGTCTAATTAAACATTTACCTCTTTCCTTTAAAAATTAAATTTTTTGTTGAAAGTTCACATTTTAGGGTTTTGAAAATTCCTTAAAAAATTCATGCATTTTGTTAAAAATTTATCTTTTTTGTTAGAAAATTAATCATCTTCGTTGAAATTTAATCTTTTTTGGATAAAAAATAATTTTTGTAACTGAAAATTGAACTATACTATTGTTTTGGAAAAAATTGATATTTTTTTATAGAAATTTAATCAGCTGTTTGGTATAGAAAATTCTATTTGGATGAAAATTTTAATATTTTGTTGAAAATTCGTTTTTCTTTTTTTATTGAAAATTATTATTTTATAACTGAAAATTTAACAATTCCATTTTTTTTGTTGAAAATATATCTTTTTAAGTTAAAAATTCAACTATTTGGTTTCAAATTCCTTGAAAAATTCAAATATTTAGTTGAAAATTCATTTATTTTGTTAACAAATAATCTTTTTGGTTAAAAATCAACCTATTTCAAATGAAAATTAACTTTTTTGTTGAAAATTCACATTTTGGGGTTGTAAATTCATTTGGTCTGAAGAAAATTCGTACTTCTCGAAAATTAAACAATTTGGTAATCAATTAAAGTATTTTCTCGAAGGTTGAATTAGTTTGTTAAAAATAATTTTTTTTTATGAAGATTCATCACTTTAGTTTAAACATAATTTTTTCTGTTGAAAATTAGTTTTTTATTGTTTGGTTCAAAATTAATTTTTGTAACGAAAAATTTAATTATTCCATTTTTTGTTTAAATTTTATCTTTTTTAGTTGAAAATTCAACTATTTGTTTGAAAATTCACGTATTCCGTTAAAAATTCGTCTTTTCTGGTAGAAAACTAAACCTCTTGGTTGAAAATTAAACTATTTGGTTGAAAATTGATGTATTTTTCTAAAATTCGTCATTTTTTGATCAAATTTAATAGTTTTTGATTCAATTATTATATATAATTTATTTATTTTATATTTATTTATTTATTTTTTATTTATTTATTTATATATAATTGAACTACTTTGATAAACATTTATTTTATTGGTTGGAGATTCATCTGTGTTGAAAGTTTAACTATTTCATTTTTGGTTGGAAATTGGTCTTTTTTATTTTCGAGTTTATGTATTTTGTTGAAAATTCATCTCTTTTGTTGAAATTTTCTTTCTTTCTTAACTGGAAAACCTTTCTTGTTTTAAAATGTCAACTCTTGGTGAAAATTCGTCTTTTTGGTTTAAACATTAAATTACTTGGTTGAAAATTGAACTATTTCGATAAACATTTATTTTATTGGTTGCAGATTCATCTTTGTGGTTGACAATTCGTTTTTTTTTTGTTTGAAAATTAATTTTTGTAAATGAAAATTCAAACATTTCATTTTTGGTTGAAAATTGATCGTTTTTTGTTAAAAATTCCTTTCTTTGGTTGAGAATTTAACAATTCAATTTTTTGGGGAATATTGATCTTGTTTGATAGAAATTTAATCTTTTTTGGATAAAAATTAATTTTTAAACCGAAAATTCAGCTATTAAATTTTTCGTTGAAAATTGATCCTTTTTAGTTGAAAATTCATGTATTTTGTTGAAAATTCGTTTTTTTCATGTATAAATTAATCTTTTTCGTTGAAAATTATTATTATTTTTTTTTTGAAAATTCAACTATTCCAGGTAAATATTTATCACTTTAGTTGAAAATTCATCTTTTAGGTTCAAAATCCAACTATTCCGTTCGAAGATTCATAGTTTTAGTTAAAAATTCATCCGTTTGGTTGGAAATTAATTTTTTAAACTGTAAATTGAACTATATCATTTTTGCTTGAAAATTGATCTTTTTTAGTTGAAAGTTCAACTGTTTGGTTGAGAATTCATGTATTTTGTTGAAAAATCGTCTTTTTTGGTAGAAAGTTAATCTTTTTACGTTGAAAATGCAATATTTTTATTTGCAATGTTAGGAATTTAAAGCGTTTCAAATTAGATTTAATATAGTACCCATATTAATTATATTTAAAATAAACGATTCCCCTATTTGCGTAAAAATTCTCCTTATTTCCCCTGTTATTTTAGTATTTTAGCCTGTGAAACCTATTACCATGACATTTGAAAAACTATTTTATTGACTTGTCATACAAAAGGTGTTTAGTCCAAAAGTTGAAGCCTTTTTGACCCTGCTATTTGGAATTACTCAAATGAGTCCGATGACTGTATTCGGACCCAATTAATTTCTAATCAGATGCTTGAACTATTGCTTTTGATTCCAGATTTCTTTGACAGCAGTGCGAGGTCCACAACTAGGTCAGTGGCTCACCGAGGTTGGTAGTCCAGGCAATCAAGAGGACCACCTCGTTTTCGACTTGGTCAAAGAATTCCTTCAAAACGCCGGACAAAGTCAAATGATAGTCCAGTGTGAACAGTCAGAAAATGAATTGACACAACTGGCGTTGCAGCAGCTGATATTGATCCGCAGTTGTCTCGATCTGCTCAGTCAATATTCTGCAATTTGCAGCCTCTATCCCCTCAGCATGATGGCACAACATCGCTCAGTGTCATATCTCGCCTGGTCACAGGAATTATTAGTCACCGCAAATGTCGAATCATGCCAAAAAGTTGTGGCCCAATTGGAAGCCAACATGGATCCAGCTGCAAATAATCCCCAAGTTCAGCAGATCATCACCTTCTCGTATCAGATGCAGGCAATTCTCAGCAACTCGAACGAGAGATTCAAAAAGGCGTACCAGCGAATGGTTGCAGAGAGTCTTCCCGAAGCTATGGGAACAATTGAAAAGGCCTATGCCGAGTCAAGAGCCCATATCGATACATTTTTGAGGCGAGAAAAGGGAGCAGAAAGAGCCCTAGAGTGTGTCAACATAACTGCACTTGTTGCCTTGAATAAGAGGTACTTGATGATGGAGTGCGCTGCCAAATGTGCGAGTGATTGTCTAGTGGATTTAACTTCTCGCGAGGGTGATTGGTTCCTCGACGAAATGAGGCTGATGACCTCGCTGATTGCAGAGTTGGTCACCTTGTTCCCCGAACCCAACAAAACAAACAACGACATTCCTGAGATTCCTGTTGTTCTAAAGTGTCTCTCGAGTGCAGATTGCATATACAAAGGACTTCAAGAACTTAATTATAATTTCCATACAATAATTCTACCAGAGGCGATGAAGACTATCATCACAGAAGAACCGACAGTTATGAGAATGGTGAATGAACTTGATGAAATTATCATGTCCGTGGGAATTCCTCTTGGCGAGATCCTTGGTCAACTCGAAATGCATCTCCGATTCACAGTTATGGAAATGCCAAGTCCACACACTGTGGTGCAGAACCTTGTGGCCAATATGAGAGTCAGATTTGAAACTCTGCTTTCTAGACCTGCCGATGCTCAGGAATTAAATCAGGATGAGACTCTGACTCCAGGTCAGATGCTGCTGATGGGATTTAATGGTCTCTTTGAAAAACTGCAGATGGAGGGAAATGCACTTGTCACGACTCTGAGTTCTCTGGAAATACCACCTTGTTGGAAGAAAATTGACCAGATTAGAGAAGCCAAGGAAATGTCGGCGCCCATTTTCAACAAAGGTGCTCGTCGAGTCTTGGATGATATATTCCTCATCAAACGATTGCACACGATTCAGGAATTCTTCATCATGTGTCGCGATATTGCAACAGCATTCAAGGGAGGATTGGCGAATGTTTATGATGACGAGAGACTGAACAAGCCAGTTCGAGTCTTTACTGCCGATTACGTATCGAGACAGTTGCTTGGAATTACATCGCAAACTCTCGGAATTGCGCTTTGTTTTCTGCTCCAACGATTAGGCTTGAACGTGACGACAGAGGTCGAGCAGAGAGATATAGGAGCTGAAAGCAAGGTGTCGTTGGAAGAGCTTGTCAGGAAGGTGGTTGATTTGTGCCTGAAGAGGGGTCTGTTTTCGGGGCCTGTCCTGGCACAAGCTAGTGCTTTGAGCAGCACTTTGGAAAGCACCTGGAGACGGAAACAGAGTGCAAGATTGGCTCAGCAGAGTGTTGAAGTCGCCCGGGCAAGCGTGCAGAGGCTGCAACTTCAACTGACGGCTCATCATTGGCTACATGAAGACAGTTTACTGCTGCAATCCACTTTGAACCTGATGAATCCTCTGAGTAAGTTTATCGTCAAAATTATATCAATCTGGGTGGCGACTTGACCAGGAAACCGGGAAAGACCGGGAATTTATTTTTTAAACCCGGGAATTTACTTCTGATTGCAGTAAAATTCAATTTTTCATCATTTAAATAATTTTGGTAAATTTAGACATTCTTTTTTTTTGTCCATTATAAGAAAAACCTTTTGCATTTTTTTGCTCTGTAAGATTTTTTTTTCACTGATTTAAGTTTCATAATCGAATTGATGATATTCCTAACATACAGAAATAATCATTTCCTCATTTAAAAAAAAAATGGATTTATCACGCTTTAGTCGCTTACTCCTCATTTATCCTGACTTGGAACAGGGAATTTTAGAAAATAATTATCGTTTTTATTTTAGAACAGAGAGTTTTTGTAAAGAAATATAATTTCACTTAGAACAGGGAATTTTTGACATGGAACGGGAATTAAAAAATTTTAAATAAATAAATAAAAATGTTAAAAAAATCCCTATTCCAGGTTAGAATTCGTCACAATTTGAAATTTCCATCTTCCAAATTTTAGATAAAGAAAGTAATTCAAGTGGTTTTTAGAGTAGAAATAGTATTCAAGGAAGAAATATTTCTGAACTGTTCGTTGCAAATTCATCCTTTCCTAATTAAAAATTCAACTACTTGGTTAAAAGTTAAACTTTTTTGTTAAAAATGAATTTTTTTGGTTGAAGATTCATTATTTTAATTGAAAATTCATCGCTGTTTGAAAATGTAACTACTTTTTCGAAAATCGATTTTTTAAACTAAAAATTTAACTATTCCAGTAGAAAATTGAACTATATTGCTGAAAATCCGTTTTTTGTTGTTAAGAATAATTAGATTTTTAACGGTCAAATTTAACTATTCTATTTTTGGTTGAAAATGTATCTTTTTTGGATGAAAATTCAACTATTTGTTCGAAAATTTATGTACTTTGTGGAAAATTCGTCTTTTTTGTAGAAAATTAATCTTTATGGTTGAAAGTTCATCTTTTTCGTAATTTTTGTTTGTTCAAAATTCGTATTTTTTGTATGCTAAATTCAACTATTTTTCATTGAAAATTATAATATTTTTGATTCGAAAATTCATGTTTTTTCGTTAAAATTTTAACTATTCCACTTTTAGTTGAAAATTTGTATTTCTCCGTTGAAAATTAATTTAATTAATTTATTAATTTAGTCATCCTTTCTTAGTTAAAAATTCAATCACTTGTTTAAAAGTTAAACTTTTTTTGTTAAAAATTAATTTTGTTTTCGGTTGAAGATTCATAATTTTATTTGGAAATTCATCTGTGTTTGAAATTGTAACTACTTTGTTGAAAATTAATTTTTTTAACTAGAAATAAAAATTAAACTATTCCAGTAGGAAATTCAACTATTTTGCTGAAAATACGTTTTTTGTTGTTGTTAAGAATTAAATTTTCTATAGAAAAATTTAACTATTCTATTTTTGATTGAAAATTTATCTTTTTTGGATGAAAATTCAACTATTTGTTCGAAAATTAATGTACTTTGTGGAAAATTCTTTTTTTTTTGTAGAAAATTAATCTTTATGGTTGAAAGTTCATCTTTTTGGTTGAAAATTAATTTCTTCAACTGAAAATTCAACTGTTCCATTTTTTATTGAAAATTGATCTTTCCTAGATTAAAATTCAACAATTTGAATAAAATTTTTGTCTTTTTAAATTAAAAATTCAACTATTTCGTTAAAAATCCACGTATTTTGTTTAAAACCCGATTTTTTTGTATAAAATTATTATTTTTTATTTGAAAGTTAGTCTTTTTGTTTGAAAATTCTTCTTTGCTGTTAAAAATTAAAGTACATATTTCAGTTAAATATTTATCTACTTAGATGAAAATTCATATTTTAGATTGGAAATAAAATTACTTGGTTGAAAGAAACTCTTTTGTTAAAAATTAATTTTTTGTTGTTGAAAAATGAGTTATTTGATAGAAAACTTGTTTTTTCTTCAGATGAAATTTTTTTTTTTTCAACTAAAAATCTAACTATTGTTCCAGTTGAATATTCCTTAATTTTAGTTAAAAATTCATCTCTTTGATTGAATATTCATTTTTTGACTAAAAATGTAATTATTCAATTTTTCACTGAAATTTTTTTTTATAGTTGAAAATTCGTCTTTTTTGGTAGAAATTATTCTTCTTGGCTGAAAATGGATATTTTTGGTAAAAAATTCAATTATTCTAGTTAAAGATTCTTCATTTTAATTCAAAATTCATCATTCTGGTTTAAAATTCAACTATTCCAGTTAAAGATTTACAATTTTAGTTAAAAATTCATCACTTTGTTTGAAAATGTAACTTTTTTTTTAAAGTTAGTTTTTTTGCTGTGGAAAGTAATTTTTTAACTAAAAATTTTACTTGTTCTAATTGAATATTCCATAGTTTTACTTTTATTTTTTTCAGTAAAAATCAATTTTTTTTGTTGAAAATTCAACTAATTCAGTTGAAGATTCATTTTTTTAGTTGAAAATTCATCGTTTTGGTTTAAAATTCAATTATTCCAGTTGAAGATTTTTTATTTTAGTTGAAAATACATTATTTAGGTTGAAAATTGAACTATATGGTAGAAAATAAGTTTTTTGTTTGTTGAAAATGAAATTTTTCAACTGAAAGTTTGTCTATTCTATTTTTTGTGAAAAATTGATATTTTTTAGTGTAAAATTTGAGTATTTTTTAGTGTGAAATTTAAGTATTTATTTAAAAATTCATTTATTTTGCAATTTTTTGTTCTGTTGTCTTAAAGGATATATTAAATTAATTATTAATATGTTACTTTTGGTTAACCGGGAAATTTTAAATTGAAAATAAAAAACAAAATAAAAATAAATTTAATAAATAAAATTTTTTTTTTTAATAAATTGACCGGGAAAAACCGGGAAATGGCCGGGAATTTGAAATCGTTCGCCGAACCGCCACCCTGATTTGTTTTTTATTTATTTTTTATTTATAAATTGTAATTTTTTGCTCTCTTTTGATTTCTTTTGATTTCTTTTGATTTCTCTTTTAGTAGCGCGCAGATCTAGGTTGCCCTAGATGCCCAGATCTTAGAAAGGGCGATTGTGGAAAATCTCAAGGGGGAAAATGTGAAAGAGAAGAGGGAGAGCCGAGGGCCGCGCCTAAGACACGTGCAGGACCTTTTACAACCCTCCATGAAATTTCAACCCCAAGTTCTGCGATTAATGGATTTTTCCAGATACGCAATACGGATGGCGCATTACGATATATCGTACCCCGGGTCTATCTCCCCAAAGCCCCGAAGCGTTTTTATGCGCTTTGCTATACTTTGTTGTTGCCATTTTTCGAATTGTAAATTTTATTTTCAGTTTATATATTTATTTTTGATGAAAGCTTATTATTTGAGTAATAATTTGTCAAAGAAGTAATATGCGCTTTTGCGCCGTTGACGAGGAAATCGACTTTGAAATATTCGTTGCCAGTGCATACAGAGTTGAGCGAAAAAAAATTCCGATCAACCCTTAGCGCAGGCAGTAGCGCTTCTGCTTCGTGACCGGATGGCTGCGTGTTCGATTCTCGCTGGCTGTACTTTGTTTTTTTTTAAATCTATTTTCAAAAATTCTGCAAATAATTTTTTTAATGTCATGGAAAAACAAACTTTATTAAGTTTAACATGTCTTTTGTAAAAAAAAATTTTTCTTATAGATGATATTCATTTTTACAATTATATTTAAAATGAGAAGTACGTATGAACTATTTTCGTTCGAAAAACCTCGTTCAGACTTATAATGTTAAAAATAATTGGTAATAAAACATGATTCGAAGATTATTGGAGGAAATAATATTTATCAATATTTTAATAAATAATAAAAAATAAATAAATCAAAATTGCAGGCTGCGAGCGTCGAAGGCGCAACCTTCCGGCCATGAAGCAGAAGCGCTACTGCCTGAGCTACCGACCGATGAGAATTGTTTTTTCCAAACTCTATATTTCGAAATCGATTTTCTCGAAAAAAAGATTTATAACAGTGATTATTGTTAACATTTAATTATTTTGTCATTTAATGCAATTTCTATATTGATAAGAAGCAGTTTTAACAAAAAGATAATTTTTGTACTAACAACACTATTTGTCAATTTTTTATTGTTTATAACATTTGAATGGAAAAATTAAATAAGCAAATTATTTGTATTCTGTAAGTCCACATGCAGTGACTAAGGACGATATAAAAAATCTATTATTGAAGGGTAAAAAATTGTTTGGTAAAAAATGTAATTTTTAAGATAGAAAATTATGATAAAATTGTAAATAATAATTTATTTAATATTTGATAATAATTCCCTTCTTAAAATTAACTGCTACGCTATAATTTGCAAACATTTTCAATTAACTAAAAAATAACAAACAATTGTTGGAAGCGGTGACAAAAAAATTACTGGTATCGACAATAAAATTTCTGGGAAAATTTGTAGTGCTTTAGAATTTATTTTAAAAGATTAATTTTCAGTTTCGAAGATCTTAAAATATGTCTAAAAAGAATTTAGATTATTTTAAGACCACTTTTTTTATTTTGCAGGATTTTAAAAAAGTTTAGAAAAACTTTTAACTATTCCAAAAGATAGAAAAAGTTTTAAAAGTTTTGAAAAAATAAAAAAATAATTTAAATCTTGAGATGATTTAAAAAGATTTCAAATGAGATAAACAAATGCGTAAAATTTTATTAAAAAATTAAGATAATTTAAGAGATATTTAGAAGTTTTCAAAATATTCCAAAATAATTTAAAACTTGAGAAGATTTCATATAATTTAAAACAAAATGTAGATTTTTGAAAAATTTCAAGAGAATAAAAATATTTTCTTATGATTCCTAAGAAATTTTTAACCATTTTTTATGTTAAAAAAATAGTTTCAAGAGAATATTTAAAAATATTTAAAAACATTTCAAAAGATTTATAAATTGTCGAATAGAAATCTGAAAGATTTTAAGGCAATTTTATTAATTTTGCAGAATTTTCTTAAGTTTGTAAAGAAAGATCGAATCATTTGAAAAGATATTTAGAAGTTTTGAAAAATTTCAAAAATAACTTAAAATTTTAAACAAATTTGGAATTTTTGAAGATTTCGAAATAAGGTTTTAGTTTTTAAGGATATTGAAAGGTTTCGATTATAAATTTTTTTTTAATTCCTGGAAAAATTGAAAATTATTTTTTATTTTGGAAAAATAATTTCAAGAGAATATGTAAAAAGATTTCCAAAAGAGTCAAAAAAAGAATCTGGATGATTTTAATGCCCATTTTTTTAGTCCACTTTTTTTCGATTGGCCCTTTTAATACGTAATTTGTTTGAATAAAAATTTCAAAGTAGTTCATGGGGAATAGGGGTAATCGAATTCTTCTTGGGGAAAAAATTTTAACAATAGAAAATACCCTCTTCTAATGAAGAAAAAAATTGTAAATAAAAAATGCTAACCTTTTTGTTTTAAGAATACTATGAAAATTACAAAATCTTTCCCCCTTCAACTGTAAAATATTACCCAAAATATTACAAATAAAAAATTCCTTCTTACACTTCAGAAATTAATTGAAGACAAAAATTCCCTCTTTCAATTTAGAAAGAAATTAAATAATACCAAAATTGCCTCCCTTCCAACTCAATGAAAATTAAAAAAATAAAGAATGTTTCGTTTCAGATTCTGAAAAATTGAAAAATACACAGTTTTCTCCAGAAATTCATTAAAAATAAAAAAAATCCCTCTTCCAATTCAGAAAAAAAAATTATAAATCCAAACTTACTCCCTTACAATTGAATAAAAATGATAGAAATATTTTTTAAATTCCTCTTCCGGTTCAGGAACAGATAGAAAATTAAAAAATACCCTTTCACCATAAGCAAAATATTGAAAATAAAGCATCTATCCCGCTTCAACTCAATTAAAATATATAAACAGTTGAAAATAAAAAAAACTTCCTTTTGCAATTCAGAAAAAAATTAAAAACCGAAATTTCCTGCCTTTCAACTCAATAAAAAGTCTTAAAAATGGTATATGTCCCTTTGCCAATTAAACAAATATTTAAAATTAAAATTAACTTCTGTAAACTCAATAAACATCTTAAAAATAAAAAATTCCTCTCTTTCAATTCAGAAAAAAATTCAAAATACAAAATTATTCCCTGAAACTCAAAAAGAACGACAAAAACAAAAAAGGCCTCTTCCAATTCAGAAGAAATTTAAAACCAAAATTTCCTCCCTTTCAACTCAATAAAAATTATAAAAACAAAATAAGAGTTTCTTCCAATTCAGAAAAAATTGATAATCAAAATTCCCTCCCTTCAATTTAATAAAAATGTTACAAAGAAATAAATGGCCTCTTCCAATTCAGAAAAAAATAATTAATCCAAATTTAATTTCTTCCAACTTAATAAAAATTTAAAAAAAGACTGTTTTTATTCTTCATTTTTCAGAAAAGAAAACAATGGTAATACATTCTCAGCAATATTCCCGATTAAAAAAAATGAAATGGAATTCAGAAGAATAATAGTCACGCTTTAAGTTTAAGGTGCTTCAAATGAGTCGGGTTTCAGAATAATACAAAGTACGGCTACAAGAAGCAATTGTTTGACCTAATATATTTACCATATAGCATGACTAGAGCCTTTTTTTCGAAAAATGGTATTTTTTTTAAGGGCATATAAGCCACATATGCCTTTTCTTAAAAAAGCATAATGATTTCAACATATGAATTAGAGGGAATGAGAGGAAACTGACCACATATGCCTTTTCTTAAAAAAGCATAATGATTTCAACATATGAATTAGAGGGAATGAGAGGAAACTGACAAATGGCAAAAATATTGAAAAAAATAACAGCAAAATTGACTATTTAAATACAGATTTATTATCAGGAGCTAAAAATGGTTTCAAATGTTAAAAAATGAGGAACTAATACCTAATCATATAAATTATTCTACAGTGGAGCAATTAGAGCACAGGACGATCCTGTGCTCCTCACAAGCTGGACGACGACACCGTTCACAGTAAGTTTTCACTTTTCTGTCCGCAACTCGAGGACACAGAACACACCGCGCCACTTTTTTGTCCACTGGAGCATTCTTTGGTGGGGGTGCCTGTTCTTCGAGGATGGTCTCGATTGACACACGCAAATCCCGACGAAGGGTCGGAATAGCGATTCGTACTCGTAATTGTGGTTCGATGAGTCCTCTTATAAGTTCTTTTATAAATTCTCGCCGAATCAGATTTGGATTTGCACCGTTGAAATTGTGCAAGATCATCGCGTTAATTCCTCCCTGATCGAGCATTCCAAACCAGACACGCAGAGGCCATCGCAGGGTCTTCCTTGCTGTGCTGTATTCATGGCACATGCGGTCGAATAAATCGGTGCCTCCTTTCGTATTATTATAAAATAATACAATAGCTGGTTTCTGCGTATCCTGATCTATTTCTTCCGCAAAGTGCAAAGAGGACATGGCTAAGATGAATTTGTTTTTCTTTGGCGTATATTTCACCAGAGTCTTCGTTTCATTGAAGAGAAATGTCGAGGAATTTATAGGCGCTGCGGTCTTGAAATTGGCAGGAATTTGCTGTTCATTTTTCCGGAGTGTGCCTACCATCGTTATGGAGTATTTTGACAGCATTGTGTCAAAAATTTCCACAGATGAGAACCAGTTATCGCAAGTGATATTGCGTCCGCTCCCATACAGCGGTTCCGACAACTTGCGGATGTAATAGGATGGTACGCTTTCTGCGTCTTCTTTCTGTACTGTCCCCACGTACGGTTCCGCATTGAGCATATAAAATGTCTGAGAGTCATTTAGCATGATGATTTTGATACTGTGTTTGTCCGGCTTTGCGCCATTGTAGACTTTGAAAGGACATCGTCCTGGAAAGGAGAGTAATTGCTCGTCAATGGTGCAGTACGAGGATGGTGAATAATACCGTTTACATTTAGAAATGAATTGCTCCCATATCTCACGGATTGGAGCAAACTTGTCCGTTTCTCGGCGCGCAGCCCTTGTTGACTTGTCATCAAAGCGAGTCATTCGCAGAAGGAATTTAAATCTCTTAAGCGACATCGTGGATCGGTACAGGGCAGAACCAAATCTGTGAGACCACAAGTCTTCTAAATTTGTACTCGATGCCTTTTGTAGACCAGAAAAGTAGAGGAGTCCGATGAACGCTTTGAATTCACACAAATTCACATCAGCGTACGTCGGTAATGAGACAGCGTCGGATTCTACATCGTCACGCCACCGACGAATTTCTTCATTGGTATGACGAACCACTTTTTCCAGGAGTGCATCAGTGAAAAGCAGAGACCATGCACCGAGAGGACACCTCACAGCTCTTGCTTCTCCGATGGGCCCTGGCAAATGCGTCCTCACATTTTTCAGACCATGTGACGACCCTTCCCGTGCTGTGGTGTGCCATCGGTGGCCATCTTTTCCAGTGACGACACTCGGACTATGTCCTCGTGACGACACCGGTGTTGAACGGGAAGCGAGTCTTCCTCGCTTACTGGCTGATGGTCCAGCAGTATTCGTGTCTTCAATCTGTAAACAAATGTAGAATTGTAAACCAAGTTTTAGTAAAAAAGAACTTTTGTCTATTAGTAACGAAAAAATCGAAAATTTCGATCAGATCGAGACATTCAACGAACCAAGAAAAATATTTCTTACCTCTGACTCTTCTCGATCATCAGCTTCTTTTTCTGGTTCGAATGTTGTATCATCGGCGTCCTCCTCCGATTCCAAATCAGTATACGCTTCCTCGTTATTTTCTTCGTCATCTGACGGTTGGTCATTTGCGACGCTCTGCTCTCCTTGGCTTAACATTTTTGATACAGCAGTCACGTTCCGCGCTTGGTAGTAAGAGGGCATTTTCTGCAGAAAATTTGATTCTCATTATTTGTAATGATTTTTTTAATGGTTATATATACAATAAACAATTGTTCTAAACAGTCCCGAAAATATTCCTTCTACAGTGAGGAATAAATCGATCACTAGAAATGGTTATACTATCCGAAGTACTATGCGAAGGCTAAAGCTTTGTGTGACGCCCTGCTAGAAATAAAAAGATGGAAAAATATATAAATTGGGGGATAGGAAAAGATAGATTGTCGAACTTGGCAAAACTGTTTGCCGGGCCTCTACTTATAGTCCCGGAGACTGATTTCACTTGGTTAATTTTACGGCCATCCATCTAACGGCGCCCTGTTGGATGTAGAAAGATAGAGATCCTATCTTTTTGAATCTTTATGGATAGAAAGAGATATAGAAAATGTATCTCATTTTATCTATTTTTCAATCTAGAATTAATGTAATCTTTTTCAATACCGTCTTTTCTTTCTTTTCCTATACTTTCTCTATCCACGACAATCTTTTAGTATCACTCTGTCAATCTAAATTCCCGTCTATCTATTTCAATCTCTTCTTCATCTCATCCTATCCTACGTTTATCAACTTCAACATTTTACTATCTCTCTGTCAACCTATATGATAGGATGATATAGAGAAGAGTACAGAAAAAACTAGGGTTTCTATTAGAACCAATTTTTGATTCCAAAGTAGCTGCAACAAAATGGAAACTATCTTGCTGAAAAGAAACGCAAAATGGTAAATGGTTTCTAAATGAACCCAAAGTGTGGATTGAAACGGTTCCAATAGAGCCCTTTTTGTCACTTCTGCCTCGACTCACTTTGAACATTTTACAAGTTAATGATGCACATTTTACTCTGTAATTCGGATTAAATGATATTGCACTGCGAAAAATTTAGTGAAGAAACTAAAATTATAGACATTAGTCAATCTGGAAAGGAAGATATTGCACATAAAATGACAGTTTTTGAGGTTATGTTAAAAATCCTACGTTTTCAACTGCGCATGTACCAAAAAAGCGCGGTACTATTTAAAAAATTCAATATTTAATATTACGTTAATATTACATTTTTTAGGAAGTTAGGTATTTCTGTCATTTAATTTGGTTTTAAAAAGAATAAAAAATGTTTCTTAATATTTACCTGTATGATTATTCATAGTATTTATTGATTTCAAATAGGCCCACCCTTTTCGGCACATGCGCAGTTGAAAATGTAAATAGCCATCTATCGGATATCAAAGAACTAAAAAGGAACCCTCAAATAGAGTTCTATTGGAGTCTCAGTTCTAAATGATACCAACTTTTACTTACGCCGAAACATTACCGAAACCTTAGTTTTTTCTGCGAGGACATTGAAAAAGATAGACGTGAATTCAGATTGATAAAGAGATAGAATAAGATGCATTTTCTCTATCCCCTTTTATCATAAAGATTCAAAATTATTCAGAAAGATCCGACTGAAAAGGACCGACTGAAATCGTTATACTATCCGAATGCTCAAGCTTCGAATGACGCTTCATATTCAGAAATTTACTATACCTAATTTTT
>JAABKJ010003424.1:1212-26012 GCA_011634705.1 Andricus grossulariae | reverse complement strand
AAATTAAAGGTCAAATCATCGACAACTGTAATTTGGTGATTGTGACTTCTCTTTTGTTACAGCTCCTTTGGCTTTAACGAACACATTCTCATCACGTATCTCGTGCTTTGCACTCGATTTTGTACAAAATCTGAACTTTTCTACATTATGTTCAACACTAATATATCAAATGTATATCATATTTATTTCTGTATCTCAATCTGGCACTGCTTATTCAGATTTTGCAAAATAATCTACAAATTTTATTTTTCATGATTACTTCAATATTTGCTCCTTATTTTGCACTAATTTTTATTCTCTGCTACCCTGAAAAATGTATTATTTCAATGAATTTATATTGTCAAAATTCATAATTAACCAAGAAGATTATTTTTTTACCGAAAAAGACGAACCAATTACCGGCATTTTCAAATTAAATTTATGAATTTTCTACAAAATAGTTGAATTTTTAAAAAAGATGAAATCTTCAATCGAAAAATTGTTAATGAAAAATTTGTAGAAGTTTTTTGGATGAGCATCTTCTGCCTATTCATGTTAAAATTAATTTTTTAACACAAACAAAATGTTGTTATTATACGTTTT
This sequence comes from Andricus grossulariae, assembly GCA_011634705.1. NCBI lineage: Eukaryota > Metazoa > Arthropoda > Insecta > Hymenoptera > Cynipidae > Andricus > Andricus grossulariae. The sequence continues at coordinate 25,430 of JAABKJ010003424.1, read as the reverse complement.
ACTGTAGCCTGTGTCGTTTCTCCATGAATTTAATTTGTTTATTTTCAACGCTACTTTTTACTATGTAGACTGAAAATAAACATACTAGTGTAAAGTGCTTCTAAGCAAATTTGTAGATATAATTTAAGGGAAAAATTTTTTTGAATAAAAAGTTATTGCAGCCTGTCTCATTTTCACAAAAAGTAAATTTTCTATGCTTTGTTATAACGAGAGTTGATGACAAATTTGAGAATCTCTTTGGTTGAAAAACTTTTGTCTTTCAATTTTTTTTCGTCTCTTGGGTCGTTTTTACAAAAATTTAACTTTTTTTTATTTTTATACTTATTTTTTAGGATTGAGAAGAAACTACTCGTTCTTTCTAAATATCATAAATGGAAAATCTATACATCGCCTTTGAGTGAACAAGTTTGCCTATTATTTCTTTTTCTTTCCTTGTGTCGTTGTCCAAAAGATCACATTTTTTTTATTTTTAATGTTGCTTTTTACGATTAGAACAAACACTAAGCGTTCTATCAAAAAATTGTCGCTGAAAAATTTGTAGCTATTTTTCGGATGAGCGACTACTGTCTATTCATTGAAAAGTAAAATATTTGGTTAAAAATTAATGTCTTCTGTTACACATTATTCTCTGTTGGTAGAAAATTGATCCTTTAGATTAAATTTTTTTTCTTTGGTTGAAAATTATTTTTTTTTTAATTGAAAATTAAACAGAGAATTGCCCTTAAATCTTCCAGATCTTTTTTAAAATTTGTAGAAATCTTTTGAAGTGTTTTGAAATCTGCAAAAATTTAGCTTTTTTTTTAATTTTTTGGAAATATTTTCAAAATTCAAATTTTTTAACTGTTTCCAAAACCTTTCAACCTTCAGGATGTCTTTTAGAATTATTTAGATTATTCCACATTTTTTCCAAATTCTGCAAAATTACAAAAATTGTCTTCAAATCTTCCAGATTCTGTTATGAAAATGTTAGAAATCTTTTGCATTATTTCAAAATATTTTCAAACATTCTATTGAAATAAAATTTTTAAAATAAAATATCAGTTTAAATTTTCCCATGAACTTCAAGAAAAAATTTTTATCATCATGAAACCTTTCAAAATGCTTAAGAAGCTTTAAGATTTGTATTGCTGAATATTCAAAAATGTACATTTTTTCAACTTTCGAAAAATCTTTATATTTTTTTTTAAATCTTTTAATAGTATAATGTATAGTAGTATAATGTTTTCAAGTAAAAACCAAATTAAATTTTCTGAGGAATTTCAGGAATTTTTTTTTATTATCTTAGAAATCTTCAAAAATCTACACATTACACTTTGTATATCAAAGTGCTGAACAACTTTGTTCCATTGATTACTTATTATTGAATATTTTATTTAAATAACCTGAAATTTCTCATAAACCTGTAATATGCAGAATTTTTATTTTAAACGTGGGAAAAAACGACAGCTCCAACCAATCATAAATACGAGTTTCCGGACAGCAATAGTTACATATTGTTTCGAGTAATTTCGAGATAGTTCGAGAAATAATCGAAAATGCCGCTACGCGCTTTTTAATAGAAGAAAATTAAAAAAATACTTTTAAAAATATTTCAACTGTTTGAAAGTTGATATGTTCTGACTGATTAACTCATCCCGAGTAATTTATTGGAATTTTATTCGGAAACTTGATGATCCATCAGGGAACTTTTTTAATTTCACATTTGTTTGTTTCTTAAATTAAATCAAATTTATATGCACTTCAAGTCGATTTGTATTTCAGACCACTTTATCTTTGTTGCATATATATTGAAGGTCACACTTGCTTCAACCGAAAAAAATATCTTTATGTATCGTACCGAGACGCGATTAAAAAAAGTCGACTTGCGAAAGCGAGATTCCATAACGCACGCCATGGGGCACATTCGCCTTGGCATCGTGTGGCATTTGTTTCTCGTATTCGAAAGCGAAATAATAACAATAGGAATCTACACGGGGTGGCCCACGGGATAGTTTATTAGCGCTCGGAAGACAATGGAGGTCGGGACCCGAAAAGAAGAAGAGAATAAGGATCTATAGGAGCAAGGGGGGTGGAAAAGGACGAGGTGAGGTAAGAGCATCAGCATCAGCATCAGCAGCGGCAACAAGCGGGGAGAAAAAAAAAACTTAGAGGAGGTGGAGCAGAAGGTTCGATCCATATTTAAGTATGCGAGTCCGCCGCCTCCAAATTTATGCGCGGCGACAAATATTTCAAAATCATTCCTTCTCCCCTTCTTCATCTCCTTCTCCTCTTCTGAATCTTTGCCGCTTTTCGATCCGCAGGACAACGGCAGCTCCTACAGAGGAGACCGCAATAATAACGCGCCTTGTAAAGAAAGGAGAGTGGCAAAAGGTAGAATAGAAAAAAAAAAATTCTGTTGCAGAAGCGGTCCTTTACTAGGCCCTTCCGATATATATTCAAAAATTCAAATCGTCTATTAAAACAACTACCAGGAGCCGCGACGATGTCTATCGTGTCGATACCGAAAGATATAGTCAAAGACTCCTGGAGTGCTTCCTGGAACCGCAGGACCGTTTTGCATTTTTGCAACCTATAATTAGGGATGTATATCAACTTCCGAAGCATACTGAGACAGTGTTTTGCATTTCAGGAAAAAAAAGAAACAGATCGAAAAGAAAAAAGGGAAAAATTAATGATTAATTATTGATGCGCACACTCAAAAAAAAGTAATCAGAAAATCTGGTTAATGTGACTAGAAAATTCTAGTTAATTAACTCTGGTTGAATCTTCCTAGTTAAAAGTTTTCTGGTTGTGATTTCTGGTAACATAGGTTCTACAATACGCCACTGGCAGCGCGATGCGTGGCGAGCGCAGTGCGCGCGCAAGTATGTATTGTACATAGCATCGTTGGCCGTTGCCACCATAATCATGTGTTATGGCTCTGCCCCAAATATTTAGATTCCAGAAAATTACTTGAATCTTCTCTTATAAAAAATAGTTTTTATCCACCGTTCAGTGTTGATCTCTTTCTCTACAATCCAACAAATAAAGCTTGTCTTTTTATCCTACAATTCTTTAGAAACAATAATTCATGTATTTAAGTCACTTTATACTTAGGTAGAAACAGGAGCTCTAATTGCCACATTTAGTTCTTTTTAATATCACATGATTCATATCTCTCTCAGATTCAAATCATATTCCGCGCGTTTATTTTCGATACACAACGCGATCTTCATTTTACTTCCACCAACCTTGCGTATTTTTGACCTCTCTACTTTCCAAGCCAATTCTTTTTTCCTAACCAAAAACCTAACCTTTGCGTTATAATATCATCCAGCAATTAATTAACATAGCCATGGCCAAATAGGTCACGCTTTATTTTGCATGGCTTGAATATCTCCGGACCCAGGCTAATTGTTCCCCCTCCCTGGTGCAGTGAAGTGGGGGTATAAAGAAGAAGAAGGAGATGACCATGTGTGACTGCGTGAGCGTGTCTCCGATAAGAATGGACAAAGAAGTTTGTGAAGCCTTAGACTCGTTTACAACAAGAAGAGATCGGTTTCAAATTGAAAATTGGTCATGCTTTAATAATGATTTATATACTTGTCATTTTTTCTTTTCACAAGAGTGCATTGACTGGGCCAGTCTTTTGTTGCTTACTCCAAATGTGGTGCAGCAACTAGGTTTGAGGTTAGGTCACAACATTTTGGCGAAGCGGAATACAGATGCTGCACTCTGTTTTCGGAAACTTTTGTTAGATTATTTTCTTTGGGACGCAGTCTATGTAATTTCAGAGAGGTTTAAGAAAGAGTTCATGAAGGCAGAAAGGTATCGAAATTCGATAGTTGAAAATCGATGGCTACCAGGATATCTGATTAAGCTTACTAGAACATCTGGTTATGTTAACCAGAATATCTGGTTATGTTGACCGGAACGCTGTATTCCTAAGGTTCCAGAAAACTGCCTGGTAAAGATTTCTGGTTAAACTTACCAGAAATGCTGGTTACATTTGCTCGAATTTCTGGTAACATTAACCAGAAAATTCTTAACTCAAATCTTCTAATACTTTTAACGAGAATTTATAGTAAGGGCATATTTACCATTCTATTCTAGTTGAATTAACCATAATTCTGGTTGTCGCAACCAGAATTTTTTTGAGTGCAATGTAAGTTAAAACAGTACACGCTAAAAACAGAATATTGACTATTTTATTCAAAATTAATCTTTCTTGGTAGAAAATTAATTAATTGATTCAAAATTAAGTTTCTTCATTGAAAATTATTTTTTCAAGTAAAAATTTAAATATATCATGTTTGTTCTGACATTAATTTTCTCTAGTTAAAAATTCAACTATTTGTTCGAAAATTTCTGTATTTTGTTGAAACTTTGTCATTTGTGGCAGAACATTAATCTTCTTGGTGACTAATTCACCTTTTTGGTAAAATATTCAACTATGAGGTTAAAACTTCCATTAGAGAAAAAAATGTTTAGTTGAAAATTCATGTATTCTTTTAAAAATTATTATCTTTTGGTAGAATTTTTTTTCGAAAATTAATTCTTTAACTGCGTTTTTCATAGACAATTTTGTTTCAATGGGCGCTGAATCTTTTTGGTAGAAAATTAGTTTCTTTTTACTGAAAACTTATTTTATTTGCCTAAAAACTTATTTCTCTGATATAAAAATCAAACTATTCTTTTTTTTGTTGAAAATGTATCTTTTTCTGTTGAAAATTCATTTATTTTGTCAACAATTTTTTTTGTACAAAATTATCTGTTTTGTTGAAATTTCATTTCGTTAGTTGAAAATTTAATTCCTAACTGAAAATTGAACTATTCTCTTTTTTATTAAAAATTTATCTTTTCTAGTGGAAAATTAATTTTTTTACATTTGTATTTTCATGGAAGCAATATAACCTTTTTGACTGAAAATTCGTGTGTTTTATTGAAAATTATTTTTTTTTGTAGTAAATTAATTTCCTTTCATCAAAAATTTATTTAATTTGCTTAAAAATTTATTTCCCTAATTGAAAATTGAACTATTTTATTTTTTATTGAAAATTTATTTTTTTTTAGTGGAAAATTCATCTATTTTGTTGAAAATATTTATTTTTTGGTAGCAATATAAACTTTTTGATCCAAAATTCATGTATTTTGATGAAAAGTATTCTCTTTTGGTATAAAAATTAATCTTTTTTGGTTAAAATTTCATTTCTTTGGTTGAAAATTTAGTTTATTTGCTCAAAAACTTATTTCTCTAACTGAAAATTGAATTAATTATTGATGCGCATTGGTCTGACCTATTCAAGTTATTATTTTGTTCAGATAATGAAATTTCACTAATTTTTAAATTACAACGTAAGTTGAAACAGTACACTCTAAACACAGACTATTCACTGTCAAACGAATCCTTTCACTACTAAAGGATTTTTCATTCAAAGATGGCATGAGTGTAAATGCTTTCACAGTTAAAGGATTTTCATTTGAAATTATATCCTTTAACTATGAAAGGATTTTCTTTGATCTTGAAGTAAAATCTATTGTCGGAACAGAAAAAGAGTAATTTGAAATTTAAAAGGAAAGTTATTGCCTGATATTACACTTTCGATTGTCATAAGCAATAAAAAAAAATTTATACTTTGATTGCCAAAAGCGTAAAAAGCAATGAAAAGTAAGGTTATCCGGAACAAAAATTGTTCTTTCAGGACACGCAGCTTCCAAAGTTTTTGCGTCACAACCTGGGATTCCTAATTTGTTGAAAAAATCTATTTTTCAAATCATTCCGTACGTTTTTTCACTTACTTTATCTATTAGTAAGTAAATCGTGCAGTGAAAAAATTTGCTTGCGCACATTGGATGCTAGCCGATAATTACTCACGAGCAGGCTTACTTTCTCCGCTAGCCAACAAATAAAATCGTTTAATAGTCGAAGAAATTCTTTTTAAAGTCGAAAGAAATCGTTCGTCAGTAAGAATACTTCCCTTTTGCATTTAACATATAAGTCTTTGAACAGTGAATAAACGATTCTATTGATGGACAAAAGAAATCGTCTTAATTTCAAAGGACGGATTCTGAAAGGAACGTAATTTTACTGTTAATAGAAGTTTGAAGTCGGAAATCGAACGGACCTCTCTTTTAAACAAAACTCGTTAGAAAAAGAGGTTTGTTCGATTTCGATTCTTGATACGGCCTTGGAGTTACATTGTAGACATTCAAACCCTCATTCCTTATTAGATAGGGCACTAAAGCCCTGTTTCTAATTACGGGACAAACCAAAAAATTAATGAAACATTTCAAGAATAATAGTTATAGTCTGAAGATGGGAGATATAATGCCTCCTTCACCTCATCCTCCTTCTCCTTCTCCTCAAAAAAGACTTTTCTGGACAAATTAATCTAAAACTTAGAATTTTGATCCGATTTGAGCTTATCACAAAAAAACCGAGCATTCGGTGATGTTGCGGCTCAATTAAAAGTTCGTATCATTTAGAACTGAGACCCCAACAGAACTTTTTTAGGGTTCCTTGTTAGTTTGTTGATATCCGCTAGATGGCTACTCATTTTCCAACTGCGCATGAGCCAGAAAGTGCGGGCCTATTTAAAATCAATAAATACTATGAATAGTCATGCAGATAAATATGAACGACCACTTTCTATTTATTTTAAAAACAAACTAAATTGACTGAAAGAAATATGTAGCATGTAGTATTAACGTTATGTTGCAGATGTACATTATATAATTTTAAATAGTACTACGGTTTAAATCCATACTTTGGGTTAATTTAGAAACCATTAATAATGTTGAGTTCCTTTTCAGCAAGAGAGGTTCCTTTTTCTTGCAGCTGTTTTGGAACCAAAAATTGGTTTCCATAGAAACCCTAGTTTTTTCCCTCAAGTTACAACTTGTTATAAAGCTGTTTTATATTTTCATCAACAAATTATTGAACGAAGTGCTGCATATCGTCACTTCATAATAATTGACTTAGAAAAGACTTTAATCATCAGGAGGAATTCTCAGGCGACAAAATTTGTTTATTGTTCACATAAATTTGATAAACAAATGCAGATTTTCGTCAATTTTTAAGCAGAAGATTTCATATTGTCAACGAAATTCACTCTTAATTACTTGGAAAAATCCTTTCCTTATAATACTTCATCATTAAACAATAATGTTTCGCATCATAAACAATTTTATAACAAATTTATAACTTAACTTCTTGTCAAAAAATTGACGTTTTTTTTTACTAAATCGACTGCCGATTACTTAGAAAGGACTTTATATTCTAGGAAACTTTTTCGGGCAACATTTGTTATCTTTTTAAAATTAATTTCATAAAAAATAGATATGTTTGTCAATTTTCAACCGGCTTTTCCCCAAGTGTTTTTTTCCGATCCATTTTGCCCAAGTGTCTTTGTCGATATCTTGTCCAACTTCAGAAATGCTAGTTTCACTCTCAAAAATGAGTCATTTTATAACAAATTTACCATGTCCTTTCCAGTTCTTTCAAGGCCAAAGTTCACTTCAAAGCATCAATTTAAAAAGTATTTTTGTCCCAATTTTTTCCCCTTTCCTTGATTGTCGCTGTTTCCAGCTTTTCAATCCTACTTTTATTTTCCCATCCCTACATCATCAATATTTCATCTCCAAAGTGTATTTTTCGAATTTCCCCCTTTATCCAGTGTTTGTTAGGTCTTTCCCCGTTTCCGCTTGATGCACTCGCACCCGTTTCCAACACCCTTGCAATTTGTAACAAAAGTATATTAATAACTTTCAAGTGTGTTATTTGATCCCTTTTCACTAAGTGTATTTTTAGAATTTCCTTCAATACTTACGTAAGTTCCTAGATCCCCGTTTCCAACTCCAAAATATTTTAATAAGGTTCTGGTGTTTTCTCAATCTGTTTTAGAAATTCCAAGTATCCTTTTCGGTCCCTTTTCCGCAAGTACTTTTCTCAATCCCCTTTCCACATGTGTCTTCTGCGATGCCTTTTCCTCCAAAATGCTAGTTTCATTCTCAAGAACCAGTCAGTTTAGAACAGAATTATCACAACCCTTCCAGTTCTTTCAAGGCCAATGTTCACTTTGAAGTTTCAATTTGAGAACTATTTCTGCCCCATTTTCCCACCTTTCGCCAAATGTCGCCGTTTCCAGCACTTCAATCTTACATTTATTCGCCCATCTCTGAATCATCAATATTCATACCCAAGTGTATTTTTAGAATTTTCCCTTATCCCTAGTGTTTTTTATGGATTCTCCCCTTTGCTTAGTGTATTTGTAGGACTTTTCCGTTTCCCCCGTTTCCATTTGGTGCACTTGCATCCATTTGCAACCAGTCTACTATGCAGTAACAAAAGTTTATTAATAATTTCCAAGTGCCTCATGCGATCTCTTTCCCCCAAATATATTGTTACAATTTTCCCCTTTCCCCAGTATATGTACCAAGTGTCTTATTCGATCCCTTTTCCTTAAGAACATAATTAGAATTTTTTTCTTTTCCCAGTTTTTCAATAAGTTCCCGGATCCCCGTTTCCAACTTCAAAGTATTTTAATAAGTTCCTGGAGTTTTTTCCGATTCGTTGTAGAAAATGCGAGTATTTTTCTCAATCCCTTTTCCCCAAGTGATTTTTCTCAATCCCATCCCTTTTCCACGAATGTCTAATACGATTTCTTTGCCTCAATTAAATTTTCAGAATTTTCCCCTTTTCGGAATGTTTTCGTAAGTTCCAGGATCCCCGTTTTCAACTTCAAAGTAATTTCGTAAGTGTCCGGTGTTTTTCTCGATGTGTTTTAGAAAGTCGAAGTGTCTTTTTCGATCCCTATTTCCCAAGTATTTCTCTCGATTGCTTTCCCCCAAGTGTCTTTGTTGGTGATCTATTGTCCAAATTTAAAAATGCTAGTTTCATTCTCAAGAATTAGTCATTTTAGAAAAGAGTTACCATGTCTTTGCCAGCTTTTCCAAGGCCAATGTTCGCTTCAAAGTACCAATCTGACAACTATGTTTGCCCTATTTACCCCCCTTTCTCCAAGTGTCGCCGTTTCCAGCTCTCCAATCTCAATTTTATTCGCCCATCTCTGAATCATCAATATTCCCTCTCCTAGGTGTATTTCCAGAATTTTCCCCTCCCTCTAGAGTTTTTTTTTAGGTTTTCCCGTATTCCTTAGTGTATTTTTAGATCTTTCCCTTTTTCCGCGTTTTCATTTGATGCACTTGCACCCATTGGCAACGGCTCTAGAACGCCGTAAAAAAAAGTTTATTAATCATTTCCAAGTGTCTTATTGGATCCCTTTCTCCCAAATCGATCGCTAGCATTTTTCGCTCTCCCCGGTATGCTAATAAGTTTCTAGATCCCCGTTTTCAACTCCAAAGTAATTTAATAAATTCCTGGAGTTTTTTTCGATTCGTTGTAGAAATTCCGAGTATTCTTCTTGATCCTTTTCCCTAAGTAATTTTTTTCTATCCCTTTTCCACAAGTGTCTTGTACGATCCCTTTGCCTCAATTATATTTTCAGAATTTTCCCCTTTTCCGAATGTTTTCATAAGTTACAGGATCCCCATTTCCAACTTCAAAGTAATTTCGTAAGTGTCTGGTGTTTTTCTCGATGTGTTTTAGAAAGTCCAAGTGTCTTTTTCGATCCCTATTTCCCAGGTATTTCTCTCGATTGCTTTCCCCCAAGTGTCTTTGTTGGTGAACTATTGTCCAAATTTAAAAATGCTAGTTTCATTCTCAAGAATTAGTCATTTTAGAAAAGAATTACCATGTCTTTTCCAGCTTTTCCAAGGCCAATGTTTGCTTCAAAGTACCAATCTGACAACTATGTTTGCCCTATTTACCCCCCTTTCCCCAAGTGTCGCTGTTTCCTGCTCACCAATCTCAATTTTATTCGCCCATCTCTGAATTATCAATATTCCTTCTCCTAAGTGTATTTCTAGAATTTTCCCCTTCCTCTAGAGTTTTTTTTAGGTTTTCCCGTATTCCTTAGTGTATTTTCAGATCTTTCCCTTTTTCCGCGTTTCCATTTGATGCACTTGCACCCGTTTGAAACCGCTCTAGAACGCCGTAAAAAAAGTTTATTAATCATTTCCAAGTGTCTTATTGGATCCCTTTGTCCCTTATCGATCGCTAGCATTTTTCGCTCTCCCCAGTATGCTAATAAGTTTCTAGATCCCCGTTTTCAACTCCAAAGTATTTTAATAAGTTTCGGGTGTTTTCTTCGAACCATTTCAGAAATTCCAAGTTTTTCTTTCGATCGCTTTTCCCCGAGTATTTTTTGGATCCCTTTTCCCCAAGTGTTCTTTCTGATCCCTTTTCTTCAAGTCTCTTATTCGATCCTTTTTCCCAAAGTGTATTTTCAGAATATTCTTCTTTTCCCAGTATTTTCATTAGTTCCTAGATATCCGTTTCCAATTCCAAAGTATTTAAATAAGTTTCTGGTTTTTTTTTCGATCCGTTTTAGAAATTCCATGTGTTTTTTTTTCAATTCCTTTTCCCTAAGTATTTTTCTCGATCCCTTTTCCCCAAGTTTTTTTTATATCTCTTCCTCATGTGTCTTATTCGATCCCTTTTCCCAGTGTTTTAACAAGCTCCTGGTTCCCCGTTTCCAACTTCAAAGTATTCTAATAAGTGTACGGTGTTTTTCTCGATTCGTGTTAGAAAACTTAAGTGTCTTCTTCGATCCCTTTTCCCTAAGTATTTCTCTCGATTTCTTGACCCCAAGTGTCTTTGTTGATCTATTGTCCAACTTCTAGAATGCTAGTTTCATTCTCGAGAATTAGTCATTTTAGAACAGAATTACCATTTCCTTTCCAGTTCTTCCAAGGCAAATTTTCACTCAAAAGTATCAATCTGAGACGTATTTCTCTCTCAATTTTTTCCCCTTTCGCCAAATGACGCCGTTTTCACACTTTTATATGACAATCTCTAAATCATCAATATTTCCTCTCCCAAGTCTATTTTTAGAATTTTCCTCTTTCCCCGGTGTTATTTAGGTCTTTACTCATTTCCATTGGGTGCTCTCGCACCCGTTTCCAATCACTCTAGAACACCGTAAAAAAAATTTATTGATAACTTTTAAGTGTCTTATTCGATCTCCTCTCCCCAAGTGTAATTTTAGAATTTTTTCTCTTCCCCAGTATTTTAATAAGTTTCTGGATCCCCGTTTCCAACTTCAAAGTATTTCAATGAGTTCCTACTGGTCTTACTATTATATTGTGTATGTATACCATAGAAAAATATTATATATACAGACAAGGGAACGAAAACTGAGAGGTTATCAAACATATTATTTCTAAAAAATCATGGGAATATTTATCTCATAATTTGAGAAACTGCGTAGTTATTTGAAAAATCGCGAAAATATAGTAAGAACTTTTAATTAAATTAAGAATTCATGCAAATGTGAGAATGACAACTGCATACAAGCAAAAACGTCATTCCTACACCACATGATAGAAAATATACTCAAAATGATAGATCTATATGGTTGTTATTTATAATATTTCAGCAAGGTGAAAACATTCGTGAACAAAATTTCGGGGCTTGAGGGCGGAACAACAAAATGGTCAGTATCCGAAAAAATGGTCCCTACCTAGTTATTCTTCTGATGTTTTTATGTATTAATTCCGAAGCTAGGAAAAAAGTTTTCGTCAATTATCAAAAATATTGTGCTTGCTTTTCTATTATTTTAGATCATAGATATTATGAACAGGGAAAGGTTATTTCCTAGAGAATATATTTATTCTAAAAAATAAAAAAAAGTTTGTCGCCCTGGGAATATCTAGAAACTCCATCTACCCTGTAACGGAAATATTTTCGAACTTGACAAATTATTTTTTGATACTTCTCTTAGAACTAAACTTAGTAGGATTTGCAAACAAATTTCATTTTCTCTAGATAATACGGTACCAATGGTCTTTTCAGGAATACAATAAGGGTGTTGATAGCCCTAAAAAATAAAGAGAAAATCCTTAAAGTTTCGATAGATTTCCGGGAGAGATAACGAAAAGAGGGCACGCTCCAGGGAGTGAGAGAGATTCACGAATTATAAAACCGAGATATGGTAGCCAATCGATGTGTTGTGTGGATGCGAGTACAGGTCGTCGGATCCTTCATCCTTCATCCTTTTTCTTCCTTCAGGCGCAGCTGGAGTCCTGTTCTGATATTTTAGGATTTTGGATAGAGAGGATTTAGGATTTGCCCGGTAGGACTTAAGGACAGAGACCAATAAATCGTCTACCAAATGTCGAGGTTTAAGGAATGAAGAACCTCCATTTTCTTCCATGTAACCGTCTTCATTTCTCAGATGAAAAATAGCAAGGTTCATTATTGAGAGCTTGACAATGTTCCAAAATCTTAACAATTGATTGTTCAACACTATATGGGGAACTCTATCAGATTCTAAGAAAAAAAAATGTCTCACTGATTGTTCTATAACGTACACAACTTGTTACACACATGCATAGAAATTTCAAGAATTTGATTGAAAATAACTAAAAATTAAAACAATAATACACTCTAAAAAAAAGGTTACAATAGTAATATAATAATTAGGAGACAAAGTATAAAAGCGTGGAGTGTAAAGATCGATCATTCCATTTATATGAGAAAGATAAACTAATACTTTCCCACTACGCTTTTATTTTCAGTAACCTAATTATTATGTAAAAAAAAATTTATTATTTTTTCTTCACAATAGAATTTCCTATTTTTTGAAAATACATTTATATGCAAATTTCAGAGTCGATCGTTTAACATTGTGCAAAAATCCAAGATAAAGGTCAACCAAGAATGCCAAAAATTGCTCATTTCTGAATTTTGTATTGAAATATTTGCAAACTTCGCTGTAAAAAGTAATATGGCTTCAAAAAGGATCATATGAATTCAGAAGGCTACAATATAAAAACGATGCATTTGGCACTTTATAGCATACACAATTTCAAACTGGTTGCGTGTGTAATTAAATAATTTATTTTTGAATTGAAAGGGAAAATTTTTAAACAGAAAGGTTGAAAACGTCTGGAGCTTTAATAGTACAATAACTTAATTTGAAACGCAAATGATTGAATAGTTTTAACTTGAAAAATTATAAATTAAATCGCTCAAGCTTGAAATTTCTAATAGAAAGTCTCAATAACTGGACAGTTTTCAGTCCTTTTGCTCAATCTTTCGAATTCTGAATGCCCTGACTTAACAATTTTTCAATTTTGAATTCATTATATTATATGATAATTTATCATTATTTCAAAGTTTTGAAAACTGAAGCAAGTAAAAAACTTTTCAATTTTAAAGAAGAAACATTCAGAAATGTGAAAATTTAAAAATATCGAATTTTTTTACTGAAAAGGAGTATCACCTAAATACTAAATAATATTTCGACTTTCTTATTTGAAAGACGGAAAATTTTCTAGATGATAATTTTTTTTTACATCAGAGGAGCAAAGATTGAAGTGAAATATTTTTGACTCAAGAGGGGGAAATTTTAAGAAGTAAACAATTTTCCACCTGAACAAGGAAAAATTTTTTAAATCACAAATGTTTTTACTTTAAAAGGGGAAACATTATTGCTACACAGTTTTCTAGAATTTTTCTTTTAAAAGGGAGGAAATTTATTGTTAAGAATTTTTTCAAGTTGAAGGACGTCAAGCTCAAAAAGCAATCAATTTTTCAAATTAAGGAAAGGAAATTTTCAATATTAAACAATCTTTTCATCAGAAAGACGAAATATTGAAAAAATTACTGATTTTATTTATTTAAAGATCAGAATACTTTAAATAAAAACCATTTTTATTTGCAAACGAATTTTTTTATTTTTAAAACATTTCTGTATTTGAATGAAGACATTTTTTTAAATAAATAATTTTTTGTACATAGAAGGGGGAAAAGTAAGCTTTCTTGTATTTGGAAAAGGGAATATTTTTAAAATAAGAAATATTTTTACATATTGAATGATCAAACAATTTGTCGACTTGAAAAGGGAGAAACTTATTATTAACAATTTTTCCAGTTTGAAACGGAAAAGACTTGAAAAAATAACAAATTTTTGGCTTAAAACGGAGAAATTTGAAGACATAAAAAGTTTCTTTAATTGGAAGTGAGTAAATTGATAAAACAACAAAATGTTTCTGCTACAAGAGGGAAAATTGATTTTGAAAAAATTTTTCAGTTTGAAAGAGGTCAAACTTAAAAATTGAACAATTTTGTGACTTAAAAAAGGAGAAAATTAAAAGAAAAGCATTTTCTATTTCTAGAAGGGAAAATTTGTAAAATAACAGTTGTTTTTACTTTAAAAGGAGAAAAATGATTGCTAAACAGTTTTCTAGGCAATTTTCAGGGAAAATTTAGAACATAACAAGTTTTTTTATTTGCAAGAAGGGACATTGATAAAACAACGAATTTTGTCTTTTGATAGAGAGGAAATTTATTGTCAAGAATTTTTTCAAGTTGAAGAACGTCAAGCCTAAAAAGCAACCAATTTGTCAAATTAAGGAAAGGAAAATTTCAATATTGAACAATCTTTTTATTAGAATGACGAAATATTGAAAAAATGAATGATTTTATTTATTTAAAAATCAGAATATTTTATATAAGAACATTTTTTATTTGCAAAAGTATTTTTATTCGGTAAACCATTTCTGTATTTGGATGAAGACATTTTTTTCAAATGAATCGTTCTTTTACATAAAAGACGGAAATGTAAACATTTTTGTATTTTGGAAATGAAAAATTTTTAAAGTAAGAAATCTTTTCACTTATTTAATGACAAACAATTTGTGGACTCGAAAAGGGAGAAACTTATTGCTAAAAATTTTTTCATGTTCAAAGGGAACAAACTTAAAAAATGAACAATTTTTTGGTTTAAAAAGGAGAAATTCAAAGACTTAAAAAGTGTCTTCGATTGGAAGTGAGAAAATTGGTAAAACAACAACATTTTTCTGTTACCAGACGGAAAATTGATTTTTAAGAAATTTCCTAGGTTACAAAATGTCAAACTTAAAAATTGAAAGATTTTGTGACTTAAAAGAGGAGAAAATTAAAAAAAAAACATTTTCCATTTCTAGGATGGAAAATTTTTAGAATAACAAACGTTTTTACGTCAAAAAGGGAAAAATTATTGTTAAACATTTTTCTAGGTAATTTTGTAGGAAAATTTAAGACATAAAGAGTTTTTCCATTTGAAAGAGGTCAAACCTAAAAAGTAAAAAATTGTACGACTTGAAAAAAGAAGAAATTCATGATGAAACCGTTTTTTTATTTGAAAAACGTAAATTTTTTAATTCAAGAGGAAAATTCGCCAATTTTCCTGTCCACTATTCACTGTATAATAATTTATTATATTTCTTTACAATCTTCAATCATTCTGAGTTATTAACTATATAAAACTTAATCAGTAACCAAATTTTTGTATCCGCAATTTTGGAAACCTTGAAAGTATCAGGTTTAAAAATATAAGGGTATCTCAAACTTTAGATAGATATTATCGTCATAAGTGGAGATTGATTTGAACAAAAAACTGAGATGTTATTAATTTTTTTGGACATTCGCACCAAAGTCCTAAGTTTGGACTTTCAGAAAAATTAGCATCTGTAACAATAGAGTGACAGAGTGATAAATACGGATAGAGGAATAAAATATTAAAAAGTAGAAGTATATTGACAAGTAGATGGGAGAAGAAAGATGTTAATAGACAACAGATAGAGAAAGAGGGTAGCTGAAATAATATAAACAAATGGAGAAAAAGAAAGATATGAATGTAAATCTAGATTGGAAAGGTGATAAAAAAGGTAGATTGGCAGAGAAGAAACATAGGTAGGAATAGTAATATTAGGATGAAAAGAAAAAGAAGTAAACGTTTATTGACAGGGATATTGAGCAAGATATATTTTAAAAGACAAGATATACAAAAAGATATATGCAGATAGAGTGATGAGTACATATAGTAGAGAAGAGTGGAGTAAAAGATGTTGATAGAGATGAGATAAAGGAAGAGAGTAGCTGGAATAGTAAAGAGAACTATAGATCGAAAGAGATGGATGTGAATTTGGATTGGAATAATGATAAAAAAGGATGAACAGGAATAGAAGAGTGGCACGTATGAAAAGAGAAGTTATCCTTAAAAGAGGAAGAAGTAGAAGTAAGCAGGGAGATAGAAAAAGATGTTGAATAAAAAGCAGCGGATAGAGAGTGTATGGAATGAGATGAAGGAATAGAAATTTAAGAGATAGACCTAAATCTGAAGTGAAACAATGATAAAAAGAGATCGATGGAAATAGAGTGACAGGACGGGACAGAAAAGAGGTGATTAAACGGAAAAGAAGTCTATTCACAAGGAGATAGAGAAAGACAGTTTTTGACAGGGAAGAGATAGGGAAAGATAGATATTGATAAGCGTCTAGTAGATCATTACTATAATTCTAGAACCTGCATTTAATTGAGCCATAAAAACGATTTAGTGTCCTATGAAGTTAAATCGAAACTCTCTAAATTCATCCACAATTGCCGAATACAGTTAAAGGATCAGTTTTGTTCACCCCATGAGTGCATGGAATGGGACATTGGAATCGTTTCCAAAGCCGCGTTGATTTAACGGTCGAAACGCACGCTCGATTGAGTGGGTATCGTTCTCGATTCGATACTTAATTTCCATCCATGCCTCGAGATATTAGAGAACGGGGCGTGTGACGTCATATGTATGCAAATCTATCTCCCACCACCCACCTGCGGGTCCCGCCACCCGCTTCCGTCTGGAGCATCGCGCAGCTTTGGTAACCGCGGATATGATGTATTCGCTTATCCATGTGTGCAAGTGTGAGTTTCTATAATATATACATAAAAACATACCATACGTATGTACCGAGCATAGATATATGCCATATATGTATATATACATACATATGGACGTACAAACACATTTGTGTGGCGCTCGCACTGTATATGCGCATTTGTGTCATTGTGGGTACGTTTACACAGACGAGGAAATAGATTACACACACATGTTGGTGAGGGTCATACATGGTATAACGAAACGGTGTATAGATCATGTATATTGATGGCACGGCACAGAGCGAACGTTCGATTCCTGTGCACTCTAAATATTCCACCCCCGCACCCAATGGCTTGTCATATATACATGGATTTCTATATACGCACCTATAGATGAGAGTGCACTCGGAGAAAATTAAAACCCAAGAATTTTATGCCGCAGGCTATAGAATCATTTATTTCATATCTAGTCCCAAAGGCTTTCATTACATACTACATATCGGAAAACTCTGAATTCACGCTAATATTTTATATACGTGGGAGTGAAGCACACTGCGGCGAAATAGAAAATTGGAGTTCAAAAACTTTGAGAGTCTACATTTATTGATCCATTTCGCATTTTTTAAAATAAAAGATAATTAAATTTTGCAGAACTGTGTTGTACCTATTTTTTAAACTAAATTTTTGTTTAATTTTTTATCAAATGCAAAATGCCAAAGAAGGTAGGGGTACACAGTGTGAAGAAGTGTGAATTTGGAAATCAAAAAATTTTGAAGCCTACATTTCTTGGCCAAATTCAATACTTAAAAAAAAATAAAGCTTATCAGATTAACTTAAAAAATTAGGGGCCGTCCATGAACTCTCTTCCCCTCTTTTTAGGAATTTTCATTTTTTCCCCTCTTTTTAGGAATTTTTATTTTTTCTCCTATTTTCGAGGAACTTACCTTTTTCCCGGGTTTTGGCTTAAATGTGCACTCAATCAATAGAACACAATAAGAAAATCAAGAACTTTTAGTTCAAAGTCATCTTTTAGCTGAAAATGATTTTTTTCAACTGAAAATTTAACTATTCGATTTTTGGTTGGAAGTTGATCCTTTTTAGTTACGAATTTAACTATTTTACTGGAATTCTTTCCTTTTTATTTAAAAAATAAAGTACGCTGTGAAAAATCGTGTATTTTGTTAATAATTTTTTTCTCTAGAAAATTAATATTCTTGGTTAAAAAGGAAACTTTTCATTCAAAAATTGAACTCTTTCATTGAATGTCGAACTCTTTTCTGAAAATTCATTTTTCTTGACATTCATTATTTAGGATAACATTTTAACCGTTTTGTTGAAAATTTTTTTTTTTCGATGAGAATTAATTTTCTTCGCTAAAAAGGTAACTATTTAATTTTTTATTGGAAATTCCCTTCTGGTTGAAAATGCATGTATTTTTTTTGCAAATTTATGTATTTTTTTTAAATTCGTGTATTTTGTTTAAAATTCATATTTTTTTTGGTAGAAAATTATTCTTGTTGAAAATGCATGTATTTTGTTCATAATTTTTTTTGCTGTCGGAAATTAAGCTTTTTATTAAAAAATTGTACTCTTTGGTTGAATTTTGAACACTCTTTTTGAAAATTAATTTTTTTTTTAACATCCATCATTCAAGTTAAAATTTTAACTTTTTTGCCAAAAAATTTTTTTTTTCAAGAATTAATTTTCGTCACTGAAAAGGTAACTATTTCATTTTTGATTGAAAATTCATCTTTTTGGTGGAAAATGCATGCATTTTGTTGAAAATTCATGCATTTTGTTAATAATTTTGTTCTGTAGAAAATTATTCTTCTTGGTAAAAAAAAAGACTTTTTATTCAAAAATTCAACTCTTTGATTGAATTTTGAACTCTTTTCTGAAAATGCATTCTCCTTAACATTCATCATTCAAGTTAAAATTTCAATTGTATTGCTAAAAATCCTTTTTTTTTCGTTGAGAATGAACTTTCTTCGCTAAAAAGGTCTCTATTTAATTTATTAGATTGAAAATTCTCTTCTGCTTGAAAATGCATGTATTTTTTTGAAAATTTATGTATTCGTTTTAAAAATGCATGTATTTTCTTGAAAATTCATCTTTTTTTGGTACAAAATTATTAGTTTTGTTGAAAATACATGTAGTTTGTTCATAATTTTTTTTCTGTAAAAAATTAATCTTCTTGGTAAAAAAGCACGTTATTCAAAAATTCAACTTGTTGGTTGAAAATTAAATTTTTCTGAACATTCATTATTTAAGTTAAAATATTAACTGTTTTCCTAGAAATTGTTTTTCTTTCATTGAGAATTATTTTTCGTCACTGAAAAGGTAACTATTTAATTTTTGATTAAATATTAAACTTTTTTACTTGAAAAATCATGTTTTTTTTTAATAATTTTTTTTTTTTCAAATTCGTCTTCTTTGGTAGAAAATTATTCTTCTTTCTAAAATAATCATACCTTTTGGCTGAAAGCGCTACTTTTTGATTAAAAAGTAAGCTATTTTGGTTCAGGATCAAACTATTTTATTAAAAACTGGTATTTTTTTGTTGAATTATACGGTTTTTTATTGAAATTAAAAAAAAAATTTCTGTTGAAATTTTATCTATTACATGCTTTGTTCAGAATTCATTTATGTAATTGAAAATCCACTACTTGGTCTAAAGTTGAACTATGGTGACAATTTTTTTTCTTTTTTTTAGTTTGAAGGTTCATAATTCTGGTTAAAATTTCAACTAATTGTTCGCAAATTAACTTTTTTGGTCGACATTTTTGTTGAAAATTCATATTTTCAATTAAATAATAAACTATTTAATCAAAATTCAAACTATTTATTCAAAAACACGAGTTTTTCCTTCAATTTAACTGGTTGAAAATTTGTTTCATTCTTAGCTAAAAATTCATTTTTTGCAACTGAAAATTTTACTGTTCCATTTTTTGATTGGCAATTTATCTCTTCTATTTAAAAATTCAACACTGATTGAAAGTTTAATTCTTATTTAAAAAAATTATTTTCTTTTGATATTTATTATTTGAGTTAAAAATTCATCTCTTTGATTAAAATTTTGACTATTATGCTAAAAATTCGTTTATTTTTCATTGATAATGAATTTTTTTCACTGAAGATGAAGCTACTCAAATATTGGTTGAAATTTAAATTTTCGTCTTTTTTGTTAGTAAATTAAACTTTTTTGTTGACAATTTATTTTTTTGATTTGAAAATTCCAAAATTTGGTAAAAAATTAATTAATTATTTAAAAATGTAACTATTCTATTTTTGGTTAAAATTTCTCTTTTATAACTTAAAAATTCAACTGGCAGGTGAAAAATTAATTTATTTTGTTGAAAAATCAGCTATTTGTGTAGAAAATGAATCTTGTTTGTAGAAAATATATATCATTTTGTTTGCGTAGTGAAAGGAGAAAATCTTTTTTTCAGAAAAAAAATTAATTAACAAGTTCAATATGACGAACCTAAAATTTATTCAGTTTTCTGGGATGTCATGTTTTTTCGATTTTGGAACGTTGTGACCACCAAGCAAAAAATGATACCCATGAACAAAAAATAATAACATGTTTCTTTGATTCAAGCTGAAGAAATTTCTTGTCCGAATCAATTCAAAAAACATGTTTTTGTACATTTTAAAAAAATTCTAAAAGCGGCAACACTTATTTTTAATTTTTAAGTGAGGTGAGTAAGAAATTGTTGAGTAAGGAAGAAATGACAAATCTTGCAAAGAAATATTTATGAGAACCATGTTAAACATATTAAAATTGTGCATTGAACTAATTTTTTTTCGGACTTTTTTATATAACATTGGATGAAAATTATTTCAAAATATAACATTTCTTATGAAAAGGTTGTTTGTTCTTTTCGACATTTAAAAATAAATGTGTAATGATTTCCCTATTTTCCCCTTTTTCGTGAGAAAATTACCCTATTTCCCCTCTTTTGAGCTCCTTTTGCGCCGTGATCCCTGTGATAATAATAAGAGTTGTACCTGGCATTGCACTAGAAATTATACTTGCGTGATTTGAAATTCGGAAAAATGCATGTCTCGAACGACACATCACGACATAAATAAACGATCAGGCAGTTTACTTGAAAAACGGTCATCTGCCTCTTCTTCGGCAGTGATTTTCCATTCCAGGCTGATTCATTTACTTATTCTGAGACTGTCTGACGCATGCCTATGCGTAAAACACATTTCTGCCCTCTTTTATTCTGTTGATCCAATCTATGTACATACCTACATTCCTGTATTCACATTAAATTAAATTTTCTATTTCAAAAAAAAAAATATATATATATATATATTTTCCTGTTTTCATTTATGTTTACTCCCTAAATCTGAATTAGTAGAAAACTACTAATTGGTAGTAGTTTCCTACTAATTCGAATAGCGCCAATTTGTTTACTGCTAATTAGTAAAAATCTACTAATTCAATGTGTAAGAATTACTAACTAAATGAATTAGTGACTGTACTCATATACTGTATAATTTTTCTGAGAAGACATTTTACTTAACTTAACTTTTTTCAAGTACACTTTGCCACTTCCCTTCGAACTATTCACTTATTCTCCGTTATTAAAGAAAAACTTATCCATTTTTAAGGAAACTAAAAAAACGCCAAAATAATAATATCAGTAACCAAAATTATTTTACTTGCAATAAAATGAAGTCAGAATCCACTCGTCGTCGCACTTGTGTAATTTAAAATCGGGTAATATTAACGGTAAAATACCGGTATGTTACCGAAGCTTTGAGAATTTATCGAGAATTTATGAGAATATTGAATTATAATGCTTTTTTGTTATTTTCAAAACTAATTAGATGATGTTGACGATGTTATAGTTAATTTTTGATTATTTGGTATACATTAAAAATATTTGTTAATACAGAAAATATACCAAATGATCGAAAATTAACTATAACATCTTGAACATTTATTCACCGTTGATGACAACCCTTTGACATATAAAAAACCCCAGTACTTATATAATTTTGGTGCTTATAGAATATATCATAAACAGGGCTCATTTCAGTACATTTGAAATATGAAAAACTTTGTCAGCATTGAAATAATTAATTTAGAAAATTTTCAGAAATCTCTGTATAATTGTCTTGCAATACTGCAACAACTTCACAAAATAAAATTATTACATATGAATAAATGTAAATAATTGAAATAAAAAATTTAAATAAGCAATAATTATTTATTTCAAAAGCTGTTCATATGTGCAACATTCAGTAAAGTTTTTTATTCAAACTAAATAATGTGATATTTTTAATCTGAAGATAAGGTGTTTTCAGGACCTCTACGCTTAAAAAAAAACAACTGAATACTATAATACCAGTTTGTATCTTTTCTCGAAATTTGTCTTTGGTGCACTAAATAAAAAATATTGAAAAAATATTACTGGAAAAGCAAATGGATAATAAAAGCAAAGTTTTCGTTGCCAGAAATTCGCTTCACGGAAGTTTGATTGGTGGATGCAGAGCACTTGGCTCTCGAACATTGCGCATTAGAGAAAATAATGTTTAGCATTTTCATTTTTAATTCCTTTAAATTTTACCATTTGAACTCCTCAAGAAAAGAAGATAACTATTTTCTGAGTAAAAACTTTGAGAACCTTCCAAATAATAATTATTGAATAATAAAAGCTGCGAAGACTAAATATGATATCTTTTTCCTTCTGATAGAAAATCGATAGCTTCGAGGCACTTATTCATTGGTTGAAGAAAAATTGGTATAATTCTAGAATTAGCAAATGTCTGCGAAACTTATTGCTCATAAGAAATATGTAACAGTGTAGTTAAAGGCTATATTATTAATAAAATAGGCATAAAATACTAATTTAAGCTGCATATGTTCATAAACATCCGCTTTTTCGCGTAAACAAATAAATTTGTTACGAATTTTCCAATAATGGATTAGAAACTAATATGCATTGCCTTCAACAAATATATTTTTGATATCAAGACTTATTTTTACCAATTGTCTTGATACTTTTGGTTTTAGAAAGATGTTATAATATTGTAAAAATATTCGACGCAAATTTGAAATACATGGATTGGAATTGAAAATGTTGAATTGTACTTTTTTTAATTTTCAAGAAGTAAGATATTATTATATATAGTTTCAAGTTATATTTGAAAAATTCGAAGAATTTTAAGAGATTTCGTTTCAAAAATGTTTAGAATTCTGAATATTCGAAAATTTGTCATTATTCATTTTCAAATAGTTTGTTTTTGATATTTTAAAATAAACAGTTGCATTTGGAACGAAAAAACTTATTTTGTACTAGAAAAATACAAATTTTCACAAAATATAAAAAATTTTTAACCAAATATAAATTTTCTACTAAATGGTTGAATTTTAGAACCTAAAGTACAAATTTTCCACAAAACAGTGGAATTTTCGAGAAATCATTTGAATTTTTAACGAAATGTTTACATTTCCAGGTAAAAAAAAACATTTGCAACAAGAAAAGCAAACGAATTTTGAACTAAAATTTAAATCAACCAAAAAGATGAGCTTTTAAGAAAGATAGTTAACCGCGAAATTTGAATATGATAACATATTCAAAAGTGAAATGAGTTTACTATTTTCTATTTGTTATCTTTGAAAAAGGAAATCATAATACAAAAACGATCGAAAGTATTGAATAATTATCTTATTGCACAAAATAGATTAAAGTATTATTTTAAAAAGTTTTGCAAATGGAAAATATCTGTAATGCTTCAATTTTGAATATTATATTGTTCATACACAATTAATAATATAATTAGTATAACAATATAATATAAGAATGAAAGCTGAGAAAAAAAATTCAAAAAGTATGGAAAACTATTAAAAAATTAAAAAATTATTTTTCCACAGCAATTCATTGCTAATCATTGAATTAGTAAGTAATTTTTGTAAAGATGTTCCTCAAGATTCATTATTAAAATTAGGTTTTTTTTGTTGAAATTTCGAACGATTTCCAACTTTCCACTCAAAGTAAGAAAATAATAATTCAAAGTTAACAAACATAATTTTTTATGTTACATATTATTGTTGATAGCTATTTTTTTTATAATAACTCTAGAAAGTTGCAATTTTTTCCGAAATTTTCTATTTTCTATCTTTATTTTTTATTTTGAACATGAAATTCGTGTCAAAACGTACTGAAATAAAATTAAATCACACTTTGTTCAAGCTTAGCAATACGGACATTCAAACCAAATAATTCGTTTTTACAAATTTTACACTCACGATGAAGACGGTTGAATTTTCAACCAAAAAAGTTGAATTTTCAACAACAAAAATTAATTTTTGGCCAAAAGAGATGAAGTTTCAGTCCGAAAGGTGTAATTTTTCAGAAAAAAGTTGACTCTAAAACCCGAAAAAAAATGTTTTCCATACAAAAAAGATCAATTCTTAATTAGGAAATGTGAATTTTCAACTAAGAAAGATCAGTTTTCAACTAAA
>JAABKJ010003423.1:0-24314 GCA_011634705.1 Andricus grossulariae | reverse complement strand
TTTCATGATTACTTTAATATTTGTACTTTATTTTGTATTAATTTTTATTCTCAGCAACCCAAAAAAATGTAACATTTCAATAAATTTATATTATCAAAATTCATAATATGCGTTGGTATTGAAAGAAATGTATTTTCATTGCCTTGTTTTTATAATTTAAAAAAGTGCGCATCCTATAAAAAAACAATTTTGTTAATTAACATTTTATCGCAGAAATTGATTTATTTTCAATTTTATTTTGTACGATTTGAACAAAAAACACGCATTCTTCCAAAACATAATTAATAACAAATTTATAGATCTTTTTTGTGTGAACAATTTTGGTCTATTCATCTTTTCTCGTAGCTTGTGTCGTTTGTTCAAAAATTTTATTTTTTGACTTTTAATGTTGTTTTTATGAATGAATCAAAAACTACGCGTTCCATACAAAAAATGAATGATAAAAAATGTATTGATCTTTTTTTGAAGGAACAACTTTTGTCTAACAATTTTTTTTCGTACCTTGCGTCGTTTTTCGAAAAATTTAATTTCGTAAAATTCAATGTTATTTTTCGCGATTATAATAAAAAATACCTTTTCTATAAAAAAACTTTCGTATTCTAGCTATCCTTTCGGTGAACAAATTCTGTCCATTTTTTTTCTTAGCTTGTGTAGTTTGTCCAAAAATTTAATTTTTTTATTTTTAATATTGTTTTTTATGAATAAAACAAAAACTACGGGTCCTATCAAAAAGCAAATAATAAGAAAATTTTAGATCTTTTTCAGATGCAAAATTTTTTGTTCGTTATCTTTTTTCGTATCTTGCATAGATTGGCTGAAAAATGAAATTTTTTATTTTTCATTATTTTTTGTGCGATTAAAATTAGAATTTTCGATTTTTCAAGAAAATTCAGAAAGTTGTTATAATAATCCTGTAGGTCTTTCAAAAATTTTGCACAAATCTAATACCTTCTCTGATGAGAATGTAATAATAATTTCTATTGTTGAGACTGTTAAATGTATCCCCGCTTCATGTATGTTCATATCTTTGAATTATAGCTATGTGACTACGTGAGTTTCAAATGCATATAAAATTAAAACGTCACATGGAATTTTTTGGTTAGTAGGAAATACGGAGAAATCATATATATTCGCATCCAAGTTTTGTAAAATACAAAAATTCAAAAGTTATGCTATTAATTCCACTTTTTTTAAAATTATGCCTTTTTATTCTTTATAATTTTAACGTACACTGTGAAATAAATATAAATTTGTGACCCCTGTCAAAATTATTCCTGTTTAATTATCGCTATATTCAGACTTACAAAATTTATATTTCAGGTATATAATATCTTCGCTTGAACTATTTAAAAAAGGTGATTCATTGATAATAATAGTCAAAATAGATGATGCTGCAATTCCCTATTTTTAAGATTTTTCCAATATCATTGGTTTTTTTGGTGCATGATAAGAAAATTCTTTCGCAAAGTTATTTTTTTGTTCTTTAGGACAAAGAAAATGTCCTATACGTCAGAATTTCTTCAAAATTAATAAATTATCCCGACGAGGAAATAATACCTCCTCATTGTTTATTACTATGACTTCAGCTTCACTTTACGCAAACGATGAGCAAATAAGGAAATATTCTAACTTAAAAGTATTTAAATTAAAAATCCTAAAAGCATAACAATTTTAAATCAATGTTATGCTAATTGTGCTGCATTGACCACGCAATAGTGATCTAAAAATTTAATTTTCTTATTTTCCTTATTATTCAATATTTGATAACAAAATAAAATCAGTACGATATAGAAAGTTTCATTCTTGCATGCACATCTATATGACACCACCTTCAATTTGAGCCATTCCTGAAAGAAATCGGTCTAGTAGAAGAGCTTCCAGCATATTGGTCTAAAAACCGAAATTTCCTTATTTTTCTTATTCTTAAATCATTGATAAAAAAGCATCAAAGTCATATAGAAAATTTTATTTTTTAGAGCACATCTACATTTTAAGACCTCCAATTTGATTTCTCTTCAAAAGAAATCAGACTAATAGAAAGGTTTTCAGCATAGTCGTCTAAGAAATGAAATTTTATAATTTTACTAATTTTTTCATCTCTAACAAAAAAATTGTATGCAAAAGCAAATGTTATTTTTTATTGCGCATCTGCATGCTAAGACCTTCAATTTGAGCAGTCTTGGAATAAAATCGGATTATTTTTAGGGTATGATAAACCCTGTAGGAAAAAGGGCGCTCGCTATTCATATGTATAAGTGAGAAAATATCAATTGTCCTTCTATTTGGACATACTACAACATTTCTTGGGTTATTGGCTGGTTCTTCATTCAATTTCATTAACTGTGCACTTCATTCTGTGACCAAAAAATGAAGATTTACTTATGAAGCTTTTGCACTCTGAAAAATTCGCTGCTACGAACTTGAACAATTTTTCCTGGAAGGGGAAGTGAGGGGAGCTTCTAACTCACAAGGGAAGGGCAAGTAGTGGAAATGAGGGGAGAAAAAGTAAGGGAAATGAGGGGACAGTAAATAAGGGTAATAAGGGGAGAAGTAGTGGAAGTGAGAGGAAATGAAGAGAGGTAAGTAGGGGAAATAAAGTGTGACAAAGTAGAAGAAGTAAGGGGTTATAAAGAAAGGGAATGTAAGAGACGTGCAAGGAAATTAAGAGAGGAAAAGTAGGAGAAGTTGTGGTAAATGATGAAAGAGTAAGTAGGGGAAGTGAGGGGAAATGTGGAAGAAGTGAGGAGAGTGGGAAGTAGATGAGGAAGAAGTTGGTAAAGGGAGGGGAAGCGAAGGTTGAAGTGTGGGGAGAGGAAGTAGGGATAGAGAGGAGAAGTAGTGGAATTTTTTAGCTAAAGAAGGATGACAATATAATAGTATTTATTCGTTTTGTATTCAGTAATTTCCGAAATGTTTCTCTAAGATAAAACCAGCTTTCTAAACTTCCATGCAGAATTAGTGGAATGCAATTAATTTGAAAATGCGCCTGCAGGTGATGCAGCGAGAACATATAATATGAGTTTTTTTAAAAAAGGTCAATGTGATTTTCTTAAAAATAAATTCCTCACTCCCGATACTTGATAATTCAAAAACAACACAAAAATAAATTTCCCATGAAAGTAAAATAATAGCATGTCTCTTTGATTCAAGACGAAGAAATTTCAGATTCGACATATTCAAGTTTTTCCAAAAAGGTGTGCATTTAACTCAATAAAAATATGTTTTTGACCCATTTTCAAAAAATTCTTAGTTGAAAATATATTTTTTTAATTTCTCATTTTTTATTACTATTCATTAGTAGCAGATTAACGAAGAACAAATACAAGGTTTATTTTTAAGTAATCAAAGAGAAATTAGCATGTATTCAGAGGCTTATCGATCTTATTTATAAATTATTTTACTCGATGGTGAATTATAAAATAACTGTTTTTGCTTATTTTCACACAATAAAAATATTTAATAAATAACCCGGTTGAATAGAAACGTTATTTTGTAACAGAAAGATTTAAAAGACTCGTTTTATGACTAAAAGACAAAATATTAAATTACATAATAAAAAAATGATATTTTAAGCAGAAATCGAAAAAAATTTGTTTTGAAATAATTTAGGAAAAGCACGTAGGTTCTATCATGTTTTCTCTACAAGGCTTACGTATTGGCTGCTAGCTTTAGAATCGCGCGCCAATCCACAAGACGGAACGGCACAGCGCATGAAAGTGGGGTAGGCGGCCTGTGTATTGGTCACTCGCGTGGGAGCCGCGCCAATCTCTCCTGTATCCTCATACAATTCTAAAACTATTTCTAGCTATAACTATAACCTTACTGATAATAATCATTATACAATAATATGATAAATGTAATGTCTCTTTTTAACATTATTATCATATTATATTTCACTAACGAATAGAAATCAAGAAAACCGCTAATGTGAGGAATACAGATTAACTGAAATTGCTGTTAGACAAACTTTTGGCAAATATTTTCGACCATATATACTGACTACCATCTGATTACACAGCTTTATTCATTCTTGAAATTTATCAGATGAGAGAATAATACTAATATCAATATTGACTTTATGTTTTTCAAATACATTGTATCTGGAGTTATTAAAAGTTACACGAAGAGACTTCTTATATCAATATTTGGTTCATCCTACATCTATAAGTAAAATAAAATGCAACACTTTAGAGATAATCGGGGTACTGTTATAAATATTCCTACTATAATAAGAGATGATGGTATTTCTGTATGTATTATTATAAACTTGATCGAGCAAAAATCAGTATTCACGTTTAAAAATGAAAACATAAAATGGGAAAATTGTAAAGTAAAATATCTTAGAATTAGGCGTTGTAAACTGAATGATGTAGTAATTGAAAAAGGCAAGAATTGAACTTAACATTTAAGAAAAAGTTAAAATCGAACTTATTTTTAATTGAATTATATTATGTGATATGATATTTATGATATTCCAAGTGATTTAATAGATTGTTCTTCTGAAAATTTGTAAAATTCACTCTGAAAAAATAAATTCACTTTCATTTCTCGGTTTTTCGAGGTCTCAAAAAATTCCCGGACATTCCCCGGTTTTCGGTCCAGTGGCCACCCCGTAAATGATAAGTTCACACAGCTTCAGATATAGATTATTGGAGAGATAAAATCCAGTAAATGATAGTGCTATTTGACGAACAATATTGTTATAGGATTATCTTTTCCGGAACTTAGACACTGGAAAAGTCGTGATACCTAATAAGAAATTAAATTACGTTCTATGTCTGCTCTAAGAGTAAGTAAAATATTTAAATATTTACTTTAAATAATGAATAAATAATAAATATTTTTTAACCTAATTTTAAAGAAATTTCTGAATATATTTGATTAAAAAAATTAATATGTTAAATATTCTCTGAATTTTAAGTAACTATGAAAATAATAATATAAATTTTATTTAAAAAATGAGGAGCTGATTTTTCTCTCTGGCTCAAGATGGTTACAGTCCAATATGTCAAAGGCATTTTTCTTTAAGAATTGGATTTTTTTTAGAAGCAATCATAATTTTCCTAGAAGCTTGCTTCATTAAGAAATTTCTCATCCTTCTATAAAGTTACATTCATAAATTAGGTAAAATCATTATTTTTTTCATATATAAAGATTATACCGTTCCTACATAGTTATATATTCATAAGTACAGAGAAAAAGATTATTCATAATTAACTCGCGTAATCGTTGTATACTTATTATAGTGGTCTGGAAAATATCCTGATTTTCTTCTTCTAAAATGGCTCGATCCCCTAAAAATTTTTCCTCTTCGTATCAAAATGTCCCCTGACTATTGGCAGAATTGAAAATATTTAAGTATCTCTTAATCCCATTATTTGAAAAAAAAAAATTTTATATAAATAGTGGCAATTGAAAAAGCAGTTCTGTGCAAAAATGGACTTGAGAGATCCCTAAATATATCATTTTTTTTATTAATCCCAATATGCAGAGAACATTTTGACACCAAAAGGAAAAATTTGTAGGGTAGCTATTTTGGGGGGAAATAAAGCCTTTTTGGACCACGCTTTATTTATTCCTATTTTTTTACCACTTCTAATAAATTCAGTTATTTCGTCTCACTTCGTCTACTTCTCCTCCCTTCATTTCCCCTCATTTCCCCTACTTTCCTTCCACTCATTTCCCATCACTTCTCTACTGCCTCTCACTTCGTTTTCCCTCACTTCCCCTACTTTCATTCTTCTCATCACCCCTCACTCCCCTACTTACCTCTTATTGACTTAGTTCCCCTCCTCTCATTTTCTCTCATTTTCCGTCACTTCCCGTACTTCTTCTTCCTTCATTTCTTCTCACTTCCCTAGTCTTCCTAGTCCCCCCTTATTTCCTCTACTCCTCCTCTCATTTCCCCTCATTGTCCTTACGTTCCGGATGGACACCTAACCGAAACTATAAGGGTTTCTGCCCAGGGCTATGACACTAAAAAGGTAAAAAAGGTGAAACTTCAGAAATGGATGAAAAAAATGACAAAATTCCAAAATTGGTAAAATAGGTGACAAATTTCAAAATAGGTGAAAAAGCTGGATAGGTGACAACCCGTGATGACTACCATAAACAAAGTAAATAATTTTTTCACAAATTAAAAAACGGTATTGGTAGGTCATGGGAGGGCATGGAATGTTCTTCAATACGTCATCCGACGCGTCTCGAAGACGCGAACAAATATGTCACATATAGTACTATAGTATTCCTAATGCCAAGGAAGGATTTTTCTTATGAAAAAGACGAATATTTTGAAAAATTATAAATAGGTTGTGCTAGAATACAGCTAGGTCATAAGAGGACATGAAATGTTCTTCACTAGGTCATCCGACGCGTCTCGAAGACGCGAACAAATATGTCACATATAGTACAGTAGTATTTTCCTAATGCCAAGAAAAGTTTTCTCATACAAAAAAGATAAATATTTTGAAAAATTATGAATAGGTACTGCTAGATCATAAGAGGCAATGAAATGTTCTTCAATAAATCATCCGACGCGTCTCGAAAACGCAAACAATTATAGTGTTCCTAAAAAATTGTATAGTATTATAGTATGAAAAGTAGTATAATAATAGTATTCCTAAAAAATAGTATTCCTAATATCAAGCAAGGTTTTCTCAATATAAACAAAATAAACGCATCTGCCCCCATAGTTGTTGATGCCCTGTTCTACCCTACTCGTACTGAAAAAATCTGGATATTCGTATCGAATTTTCGGTGCATATCTATCGCCTCTTTTCCATGGAAATTCAAACAATAATTTAAAGAACTAAATTCAATCTGTAAGGATGCATAAACTGATTTATTTATTACATTGAAATTAACATCTCTGATATATCAGGCTAATTTTAGATTTTATATCGTGGATTATAAGTTTTTGCTTTCAGAAACTGTCTCGTTTTTTAAGATTTAACACGATGATGAGCCACTTGATTCATCTGATCCAGAACCTGAAGAATCTGATCCAGAACTTGAAGAATCCGAACGAGATTCTGATGACCATTCGCAACTCTCAGAATGAGAATGTGACGGCTTGCTGGTTTTCGTAGCGGATTTAATTGTACTTGGAGTTGTTATCGGTGTAGCATATTTATCTGAAGTTCCATGTACGAACAAGGAGTAGTTCTGAAATAGATAATTATTATAACAGCAATAAAGGATAATTATTGTAACACATAATATAATACTGAATATTGCATATATTTCTGTAATCAAATATAATATATATTTCATAACAAAAAAAAAATGTTATAGATAGTTTTATTATAAATTTTTTGATCGTTTTTATGATCAGCAAGTAGAATTCTTGTGAGATTACCAGTACTAGCAGAGTCAGGAATAAGACAGATATTTTCATTTTCATCATCTTGAATTCAAGGTTTGAGGATTTTAGGATACTCTTAAAACTGTTGGAAGAATGATGCTTCACTGAGCTTAAAATTCCTTTTTATACTATTTCTGAAATGTACATGGGCTATATTCAAGAGGATCATACGTGATCAATATTTAAAAAATGATTTGAAGTCTTTTGTTAATAAAAAGAAAGAACAAGTTACTTCAAAAGAATATTTTTGCAAATTTCAAAAGCTGGCTGCACAAAAAGTCAAGTCTCAAAGGCAGCGAAGATTAAACACGTCTTCAATGAATTAAAACATGAAAAAGATAGGTTTTTTTTGTGCAAATTTGTTGATCATTGATAAATCACGAAATTCGATTATTTTTAGGATGTCCACTAGGGTGTACAGTAAAAATGTTATTTCGAATTTTTCAAACTCTACCCCCTAAATTCGTTCTTTTTGGTGAAAAAATATTTTTAATAAATTTTCTCTTATTTTTAAACAATTGTTTAGAGGATCCGCCAGGCCGTTTAGGTCTGAAAATAAAAATTAATTGAAAGAATATAACCTTTCTTCAAGTTATAACATTTTGAAAATGAGCAAAAATGGCATTTTTTAAGCTTCAATTAATTTTTATTACAAATTTTCGTAGACGTTACAATTGTTTCATTTGTAAAAAATT
Source organism: Andricus grossulariae (assembly GCA_011634705.1). Classification (NCBI taxonomy): domain Eukaryota; kingdom Metazoa; phylum Arthropoda; class Insecta; order Hymenoptera; family Cynipidae; genus Andricus; species Andricus grossulariae. The sequence goes on along the minus strand of JAABKJ010003423.1, from coordinate 16,256 downwards.
TGTGAATGTAGTGTTTTATGACTTTTTATTTAACAGATGTAAAGACTAGGCGGAAATCTTTTCGTGGTTTAAGAAAATTAAAGCTTGTTTGTTCAGCACCAGCTAAATGAATGTCATACATAATACTATTTTTTTAAATTTTATTCAAAGTTAACATAGTCTTACAAAATGTCACTTTTAGTCATTTTTAATCCTTTTTAACCTAAAAAAAGTTCTATTTTTGAAATTTTAATTTCTTATTTCCAGCAATCATGAAGGTCCCAATAATCGTAAAAATTGTTTCTAATTTGAATACATTGTTGAAAAATAGGTTAAAAGTAACATTTACTCATAATACTCGTTTGCAGCATTTTATGGTATCAAATGGAATTTAAATGCAAATGTACCCGTAGGGATATTTTTTTAAATTTTCAAAATAAAAATTTTTTGACCTCATTGCAACAGCGTAGAACCATTTTTGATTTCAAAATTCAATACATTTTTTTTATTGGGAGTTCATATGTAATATAGTGCATGAATTTTTATTTATTTTCAAAAAAATATTAAGCTTTTACAGGAAACATAAAATTTAAAAAAAACGGTGTGTGGCAGTGGGGCCACACACTGAGAGAGAGCATATACAGGCTTTGGGTAGCGTGGCAGTAGTGGGGATATCGAAAAGAAGTGTTCAGAGAAATTGCGAATCGCCGCACAAAAAAGAGACTCAAATAGAGACAGAAGGTTTATTTATATTAACATTTATATTTTTGTAACATGAGTAATAAGGTGGATAAAAAAATGGCCTAAAAGTAGTGCATTGGACAACCATAAAGTGTACTGAATGGGGAATCGATTGATTGAAATCTAGGTAACGTGGGCGAGAAAAATAGTTTAACAAAAATTAATATATGCAGAGTTTTTAAGTTTTTTTAATTTTAATTTTTTTACAATTTTGGGGACGACTGAAAAATCCAAAAAAATAAATATCCCAATACTGTAAAATTCTTGAAAAAGAAAATATTTGAAATATAAAATTTCCGAATTGGAAAATTCTCGAATATATTAAATTCCCGACAGTTTATAATATTACCATTTACCAAATTCGAAAATTCTTGAATAATGAAATTTCCGACAGAAAATTGCCGAATTATAAAATACGAGTATCCCATACTGTCAAATTTCCAACACTAGAAAATTATCGAATTTACACAATTAAAAAAATTGTGTTTTAATAAATCATACTTAATCATTAAAAGTATTATTTATTAGAATTTGAATGAACAATAATTGAAAAACAAATATTACTTAATACAAAAGAACAATACAAGAGCAAAATTTTTAATACAAGAGCAACAATTTAAAAAAAACTACTATGCAAATTTTCAAAAATACAGTAAACATATGTCTTTAATTGTTCTTTAGTCAAAATATTTCACTATTGTATTTTCAATGAATAAATAATAATAATCAAAAAACAATTTTGTTAATATTTGAAATTCCGTAATTTTATAATTCGGCAATTTTCTGTCGCTGATTTTACGATTCGGAAATTTTCAAATTCAGTAATATTATAATATTTTGGGACTTTTATTATTCAGGAATTTCAAAATTGGTAATATTATAAACTCTTCGGAAATGTTATTATTCGGGAATTTTCTAGTTCGGGATTTTTGTATTTCAGCAATTTCATAATTTATGGAATTTTCTTTTTCGGGAATTTCACAGTGTCGGGATTTTTATATTTCGAGATTTTTCAGTCATTTTCATTTTTGGGAGTGTCTAGTGTCTTCTCAATTCTTGCAAGATTTTAAGATACTATTCTGCATAAGAAAATTATGTTTAAAGAAATTTTTATTTTTTGTCCCCATGAAAGCATCAACAAATATTTGTTTGGCTCTTGAGGGTTTTATTGGGATCAAAATAAACTAAAAAATAATCAAGATATATGGGGGATGAAAACTAGGAACAATAAAAATGTCATCGAATTTCCATCCATATTTGATCCCTCAAGTATCTTGAATTTTTTGTGAGTTTCTTTTGATTCCAAGAAAACTCTCAAGTGTCAAACAATTTTTTTTTATGAGCGCGAAAAAATAAATTCAATTAAAGTGTGCTAAATAATATATCAAAATCTGTAAAAAATTAAAATAAAAAAACTCGATTCTCCAGACAATAATTTTTTCAGTACACTTCATGGGGGTCCCAATGAGCTACTTTAAGGCATGGTATTGTTTTCGATCTCTAAAACCATTTTCTTCGACCCACCCTAATGGGTAACTTAAAACAATATTTGTAAGATTTTTTAGAACTTCTGACTATATTTCGAGAGTTCGGCGTTGAATCTATATCGTATAGAAAATAAAATGGTTTTATTATTTATTAATATACGTCACTAAAAACGAAACAGAAAGTTGTAAAATATATTAGTTAACAACGAATTTCAGTCATTTTAGCATAGAAAATCACGTAGTAGGAATTTACGAATCGCACAAGCGCATATCAGCTGCCTAATTATTATTATTTATGTTTTAAGAGTCGCGTTTTCTCACCTTGATGCCAAATACTTATTATGCGGGTATGAGTACATTGTTTATGCAAAAACATGTTCATGAGCTTCCTCACTTACTTCGAGATTACAGATTTATCAATTCTAATCTATCTATGTTAATTCGAAAAACGAGCGCATTTATTTAAATCTGGACTATGATATGCTCGTTTCAAAACAAATCCGCAACCTACTTTCTCCTGATAAGACTTTTACAGCTATTTAAGTAAGGGCCCTCATTTGTTCAGCTCAGAATTCTAAAAAAATGCCTCGCAGTTATTTGCTTGTTCTTTTATTAGCGACGTTCGCCGCGTCAATTTTATGTGAGTAATAATATTTGATTAATTATTTATAATAATATAATATTTAAGAATTAAATAATAATGATTAATTAATTAATATTTATAATAATATATAATTAATAATTTTGTTTTATTTCCTAACACTAGAAAACCAATACGCGCGCCACGAGCGCCATTATCTCTTTTGTCTCGAGCAATTCTTAAGCTAAAATATAAAATAAATATTATTGGAAAATTTTTTATTTAATAGTATCTATTATCTAAAATAATAATAAATAAACGCAGGAAAACTTTTTTCGATCATTCATTTGCAAACCGTTGCATTTTTTGTTCAAAAATAACAATTTACGACGATAAACACGAGAGGGCATTCTTTCTTGCATTTCTCCGTACACTGCTCGCGTAATAGTCGCTCAATAATGCGTAATAATGCAAAATAATGCGTAATATCGCGCAATAATGTTTAATATTGCGTAATAATTTATAATATCGCGTAATAAATCGTGATATCGCGTAATAATTCATAATATCACGTAATAATTCGTAATATAGCGTAAGAATCGCGTAATAGTGAGTAGCATTTTCATTTACGCTGTATTTTTGGCATACTCGATTCTCCACATAAATTACGTAAAGTCTTTTTGGTGGGTGGGGATCATAAAAAAAAGGTTAACAATTTGATAGAAAATTCAAATATTTAGTCGGGAGATAAACGACTGGGTTAAAATATCATTTTTGTAATTTAAAGATTCATTATTTTAGTTCAAAATTAATTTTTTTTCTTGAAAATTTAACTACTTTATAGAAAATTAGTTTGTTTTAGTTAAGAATTGAACTGCTTTGGTTGAAAATTAATTTTCCTAACTGAAACTTTAAAAAAGTTGAAATTGCAACTGTTTGGTTAAAAATTTATATTTTCGGGCTGAAAATTCAACTATTTTGTATAGAAAACTCGCCTTGTCGACTCGAAAATTAAAAAATTTAGTAGAAAATTAGTTTTTTTTTTAAATTTTAATGTATAATAACAAGTATTGTGTGTTAAGTATTAATTACGGTAAATTAATTATTTTACACATATTAGTATTTTAATTAATGATTATCTGCTGTAGGGTGGTCTCCCCTATTCCATTTTTGGTCAAAAATTGATCTTCTTTAGTTTGATAATTCAACAATTTGGTTGAAAAATTATGTAATTTGTTGAAAATTCATCTTTTTGGTACAAAAATCAATCTGTTTGGTTGAAAGTTAAACTATATGTTTCGAAGTTGATGTATTTTGTTGAGGAATCATATTTTTGGCTTGAAAATTTTACAATTTGGTAGAAAATTGAACTTTTTTGTCTTTTTAAGTTTAAAAATTCAACTATTTTGTTGAAAATTTATGTAATTTGCGAAACATTTTTTTTTGTTATAATATTAATCTCTTTTGTATCTGAATTTTTTAAAATTAAAAATAGCAATAATTTACGACAAAAAACTTTAACATAACATAATAGAGAATTGTTCAGAATTGTAAATCTTCTTTGACATATAATGATTTTCAAGTACGAAATTCTTGAAATTAAAAAAGAACCTGAATCCAACGATGAAATTTGTGATTAAGAAAAAATGAAAATAAAAAAACGAGAAAAAAAATAAGTAAGTAAATTTGCAGGTTGGCTTCTTTTTCTTTCTTAAATTTTTTTTCTATTTGAATGAAGACATTTAAGATCGTGTTCTCTAAATTTGATCGTTAAATTCTTTTTTTTTTTAATTTGCAAAAATTTCATTATTCAATTTGAAAGCTGGATGTTACAGAAGAATTAAAATTTTTATTTATTCTAAATTCAGTTTCTTCAATTTTAATGATTTTTGTTTGAAACAACCGATATCCTTTGAAAATGTTAATATTACCTACAACTGTTTAAAATAGCAAATCTTGTCCAAACTCTAATTATTTTTGTTTTAAAATTTCAATTATAGGTGAAAATGCCGAGAAACTGAAAAAAGCAAATTATTGGCAAATTTTTAATCTTTTAAAGCCGAGAATTTTTTATTAAAAATACTCATTTCCGATGCAAAACGCTAACATATTCGAATATTGTTGAAAATTGGGAATTTTGACGATGAGTTTTGTTTAAAAATATTAACTTCCGGAAAAAAATAACACAACATAAAATGTTATAATTGTTCATATTTTTTTGAAAACATTCTGATTTTCTATCGAAATTGTATTATTTATAATGAAAGGCGTTCAAAATTGAATAATTAAAAATTATAAATTTTGAATCAAATTCATTTTCAGTTCGTAGCGATTAAAATTTGACAATTTAAAATTGAAAACTAAATTGGATCTTTCACTTTCTTCAATTCTCAAATTTTAAATTGCTATTGCATTAAAAAATTGAAATTTAATATAAACATTGATTAGACGAATTTGTCTAAGATGAAAAAATAAATTCACCGTCATTTCCAGCGCTCAGAATGGAAAATTTTTGCATTCTTCACCTTTAAATGAGAATTATTATAAAAAAAGTTTGAAATAAAAAGTCATTTTAAATGGGAAATATTAAAAATGAAACAAATTTCTACTACGAAACGTTGAAATTCAAACGAATCCAAATTTAATTTAAAACTGAAAAGAAATGTAGTCACCAAAAATTGTGATGATAAAACTTTTTTATACTCAAATCCTTTAAAATTTCAATTATTTTAAGTAAATTCAAATCGTTTTAAAATTGATAATTCTCAAATTGTTAATTATAGTCTTTCATACTTTAACCATTTCAATTCTAATTGGAAAATAACAACTAATGAAAGGGAAAAATTAAAATTTAGATTTCAACACGAAAATTGAGGAGTCTAAAATGATAACAATTCAAGTTTAAAGAAATTATTTAATTATTGATGTATCAATTTCAGATCATTAAGATTTAACACTTCATTTAGAATTATTATTAATTCTTGAAATTTTCCAAACAAATATTTTTCAATTTTAAATGATTCATGTTTTTAAATATTCAACTAAAAATCCGCTCCTCATATTTCCCATACTTCCCCCTAATTTCCCATACCGTTATTTCCCTTCAATTCTCTTCCCCTTAATATCCTTCTTTTTGTCTCTACAATTCCCCTACTTCCCCAACCCCCTCATTCCCTCTCAGATTCCGATCCCTCCGTTCCCCTTCCCTCATTTATCATACTCTTCCCTCATTTTCCATATCATTATTTCCCTCCAATTTCCTTCTCCTCACTTCCGCTCACTACCCTTATTCCCGTCCACTCATTTCCCATACTTCCCCTTCTTTACCCTAATTCAACTCCTACCCCTTCTTTCCCCTACTTCTTCTCCCCACATTTTCCCATCACTTCCCTCCATTGTCTTATTCTCTTATTCCCTTTTTCCCCTCCCTTTACTTCCCCTCTCTCATTTCTGTTATTTTCTCTTACTTCCCCTACTTCCCCTCCCGTTGAAAAAGTACCACGAAACCCTAAAAATTAGATTTCTGTACCAAAAAAGATGCACTGTCATTTTCTCTGTTCAAAGTTGAAGAATTTAAAGACTGTGAACCTACAAGGTTTATTTCTTCTAAAAACATTGAAAATGATATGATTTATAATTGGAAGCTTTTAAAATTAATGAATTCAAACTTAAAGCGTTGAAAATAAAACAATTCGAGACTTTGTTTGAAATTAAAGTAGGGGAGACATAGATAATGACCCTACAGTAGATAATCAATAATTTAAAATACTAATGCATAATGTATGTAAAATAATTAATTTAATGTAATTAATAGTTAAGACACGATACATGTTAATATATTAAAATTTAAATTGATTATTTTACTTATATTTCTGCCTATAATTAATGATTATCGGCTGTAGGATCATTATCTACTGTAGGGTGGTCTCCCCTATTTCCAAATCAGGATCTTGAAATTAGGTCATTAACCATTCAATATTATTTAAACTTTTTTTTGTCATAATTTAAAGAAATAAGCTTTCCAATTTAATATTCTTTACTTCAGACTTCTGCAAGACCACAGTATTTTAAAATTTGTATAATGTAATTTATTTAAATATTTTTTGGATAATAAATAAAAATGGCCTCACATATTTTATGTTTTTCTGAAGCTAACACTTTTGTAGGTTCCCATGCGGGCACTTCAACCAAAAAAGGCGAATCGATCAAACCAGAAGAAGAGGAAATGAAAGAAATTTTCGAAGATGAAAAAATGAACCCTAATTTAGGCGTACCTGACTGGTTGTCAGAATTAATACCATCAGTTTCTACGGAAATTCCACATGACCCAGTCGATGAAGATGATGAAAATATAGAAAAAACTTTCCTGCCAATCAAGAATGATAAACAAATGCCAATTTTAGTATGAGGCTAGGTTAAATTTTTCAGTACGAAAGTTAGTCTACAAATGTATGATATAAAGTAACTTTATAAAATTTCGAACAAATGTATCTTACATCTACTGTAAATAATATATATATATATAGTTAAAAAATGAAAGATTAATTCAAAAATGTAAAATGGTGAAGTCTTAGACAATTTTTAAAAGAATAAAATGAGCCCTCATTGATATAAAATTGATCGTTTTTCTTTATTTTGTTCATAGGCTCTCCCTTTTACATAACCAATTGTGACGCTATTCTGCAACACTACTTTCTTATTCTTCTTCTTCAGTAGTAATTTCTTGAATTTTCCTTACCCTGTCCAAGTTGCTCTCTCTCTCTCTCTCTCTCTCTCTCAAATCTTCCAACTTCTTCATCCATTCCTCACCCTGGCCATTTTCATACAAAATCCATTTTGTTATCTTTTCCATGCTCTCCTCTCTCACTACATCACCTGCACACCACAATTCCTGCTCACACCTACAAACTCTACATAGATTATCCTCTCCATTCATTCAATACCTACATGCTCTTACATCCTCTCCCATTCTGAATCTCACCGCTCTATTTTTATTTGTTCTGCTTTTTACTCTTTTTCATGTACTTTGGCTTTCCTTACCTCTTATTCTCTTAACCATCCTATACCAGCTGTTGTTCCTTGAATACGCGATTTTTTTTTCATCTTTTCTCTCCTTGACTTGCCGTCATCTATTCCTGTATTCCCAGCGAATCTTTGCCCCTCACATGCATACCACATCCAAACATCATTTCGTATCTCTCTTCCTCCACTTCGAACTTCCATGTTACCCCTTCTCTTTTCATCCATAGCCTCACAGGCACAAACTTGTGCAAACCTGCTTCCCTCACTCCTTCTTAGCATATAACCTGGGCAGCTATAACTCACTCTTATGGTCCATCTTAAATATTTCTTATGCAGACTTTCCACTATTTTATATGCTCATCATCTAGTAGTCCTTGAACCTTATTTTACCTATACCCCATACTTGTTCCATTACTCTACGCCTCCTTAGCATATAACCTGGGCAGCTCTAGCTCACCCTCATGATCCATCTCAAATATTTATTATGCAAGCTTTCCACTATCTTATACGCTCATCATCTAGTAGCCCTTGAACCTTCTTTTACCTATACCCCATACTTGTTCCATTACTTTACTCGTGCGTTCCAATCTCCTTCTCACCTGCAGCTCGTTTCCTCCTCTCGCTTCGAACCAAAACCCTAGGTAATACGAGTAAAACTCCTCCACCACCACACTATTTATCTTCTACTCGTATATTACTGTACACATTTTTTATAAAGCACATCATCTTAGTTTTACTCACACTCACTGATAAATCTTGTACTCTTACAAACTTTTTGAACACTCTTATCATATGATTTTTCCCCCTTGCATCATTCGTTGTTAAATAGGAGTGGGTTCAACGGACCCCCTTGCTTAAGCCTCACACATATCTTAGTCTCTACAAGTATCTCTTTTTTCCACTCTATCAAAACATCGTCTACTCCTCTCTCTTTTTCATGATCGTCCACAGTATCCTCCTTTTCACGGAGTCAAAGGCAGCTTTAAAATCCACACGCAGTACCACTAGTTTCCCTCTCTTCCACCCCACATTTCTATTCACTAGATAATTTATTATGTAGATGTTACCTGTGGGGCAATGAAGTTAAAAAGAGATAAAGAGGATGGAAAAATGATCAGAAAATTAAAAACTCCTATAAAGGGATTTAGAGAGTAGACTTGTGAATGACTAGATTATATGAAGAGGCAACGGGGGAGGTAAAAGGGGAGGTAAGAAAAGTGCGGCAGAAATGTGAAGAATGAAATTGATTATGAAAAGGGGAGAAAGCGAAGGTTTGGAACAAATTGGAAAGCATAGTAAACATGCAGCGAGAGAGAGAGGGGGAGGGATTGAGGGAGAGAGAGAGAGAGAGCGAGAGGGAGAGGGGGGAACGGAAATGAAACTGTTAAAAAAGTGAGTGATCAAACTAGAAATAAGGAATGAGAATAAGGCGGCAGTAAAGAGGGAGAGAAAGAGATTAGGCATCTGATGCGAGACATCGGTAGGCAAGTCAGAGTAGAAGGGATGAAGAGACTAAGAGGATAGAAAGAAGGTCAAAAATGTATGTTTTTAGTGAAACTACAAAGTGAGGAGGAGAGGCATAAAATTATAGTGCAGAAGAAGTTGTTGAAAGGAAGAAATGAAAGAAGCGAAGATCTGACGTGGCGGGAGAGGAAAAGAAAATGAATAATCGAGCGGAAGGCATGGGCAAAGATATAATATCTTTGGGAATGGGCTTAGAGGAATAAAGGTTGTATGCTAGGATTGGGAGAGACAGGATATGTGTAAATGGAGAGGTAGTGTATGAAATAGGAAGCGAGCGGAAGGGAAAAACGGGAGAAAAATGGGAATACGGGTATTACAGGGGCGTTTTTGAACAAGAGGATTTGAATGCAAGGAAGAGGGGAAAGAAATTCAAAAAGAGAGATGTGAAAGTAGCGTCTTGGAATGTGTCAGGGTTTGAAAACAAGGACAAAGGATTCTGGAGCAATTGCGAAAGTGAAATGTGATAATGATGAGTGAAACGTAGTTGAATGAGAAGGAGTGGAAAGGTGTGAAAGAAATATTACCGTAAGGATATGTGTGAAAGATGCATGGTGTCAGGGGTATGAAAGGAAGTGGTGATAGAAGAAGAAATGGGAGAAGATACGAAAGAAAAGGCCGGAACAACGGTGAGAAGAATGAAAGTAGGAAAAATAGTTGTACGTTTTATATATGCATCTATAGGAGAAAAGGAGAAGAGGGAAGATGGAGAACGATAAGGTAATGGACAGAAGGAAAGTAGGAGTGTTTGTTGCTGATGTGCGGGATCGGAATGCATGAACCGGGAAACAAGGGGGGACACCATAGTAGATTACATTCTGGCAGAAGAAAGTATAAGGAAGATGAGGGTTAGAATGGAAGTGGGCAATGGTGATAGCGACATTGAGATGTGGAGGCTAAAATCGCGCTAGAGGGAAGAAGGAAGGAATGGGGGAAAGGAAATTGAAAATGGGAATTTTAGGGGAAGATGAGTTAAAAGAATTTAGAGAAAAAATGGACACCGAGGTCATAGGGAGAATGGGAGAGGAAGGAGTAGACACGCTGCTAGAAAAATTTTAAAGAGTGATTGATAAGGTAATAGAGGAGGTGAGAGCGAAAGGAGATGGAGAGGGGGTTAGGAGAGACTGATTGGACAGAGGAAGAAAGAAAGTTACATTGAAGAGGTAGAGAAAGCGGTAAAGGAGTAAAGAAGTAAAGAAGGTAAAGGAAGAACATTTTTCTATTCGGCACAACAATCTCAAATTCTTATAGTAACATATTATAATATTTAATTGCCTATAGACATCAAAAACTCAAAGAAAACTTGATTTTTTTATCAGAACTCTTGTAGATGTACTAAATGATAATGCCAATAATGTTATATTCAGTTATTGCTACGAATAAAAAAATGCATTGAAAACTTCATTATTTGACGTAAATTTTGTAAAAATAAAAATGCGTTTGAAAAATTTATAAAACTCTTTTTTTTAACCACCCTTATATGTATGGATTTGCTATATGAAAATATTATGCCCATGAATGCTTATTACATGTTTTTAGCACATTTTTTAAGCTTCGTCAGTGAAAAAGTCGCAAAGTCAATTGACGAATAGGCTTCACTGCAGCTGCTATTCCATATGAAAAATATTGAACAAGTTTATGGGTAATATTGAAGATATATCTAATATAATTTTATAAGTTATGGACTTCTCAGAAGATTGCACTCTTATCTCGTACTATGAAATATCTACTTAAAAGCAGATGTATGCTATCTGAGCAAATTTATGAATTCTGAAATAAAAACTGGCAAGTTTGTTTAAGAATACATTTTTTTTTTAAATTACAGTAAAACGGCGGGATATGAAAATCTAGCATATCATTGTGATTAACAACTACAAATTAAAATATTCCACTTATATATATGTATATATTATGTATGTATTTTATATATAATAATACAAATTATGATGTCATGACGGACATAATAATTATAAAACAAGGACTGTTTTAGAAAATTTTGAATTTTAATTTTTATGGGCTATAAATTTCTATGGTGCTGGAAATTAATTTTTTGTTTTCTTAAAGTGTTTCTTTAGATTGACCCAGTTTCGACTCCCACATCTATAAGATTTATAACATTCTAAGACCAACAGAAAAAGTTTTAGAAGACGTTCAGTTTTCAACAAAATACATCACTTTTCAACACATAGATGAATTCTAAACTAAAAAAGATAATTTTTTGAACAAATAGTTGAATTTTAATCCAAAAAAGACCAATTTTCCACAAACAATTGAATAGTTAAAATTTTCCGTTTGAAAAATTAATTTTCAACTATAAAAACGAATTTTCGAGAAAAGAGTTGATTTTTTAACCAAAGAAATAAATTTTCAACTAAAATGATGAATAAACTTTTAAACAAGTAGTTAAATTTTTAAACAAAACAGATTAATTTTCAACGAAAAATGTAGTAGTTGATATTTTAATCAGAACAAATTAATAATCAACCAAACAGTTGCACTTTGAACTAAAAGAGATGAAATTTCTACCAAAAGAGATGAATTTTTAAACCAAAAAGACGAATTTTCATCAAAACAGTTAAATTTTCAACTCAGAAATAGTAATATTCGAGAAAAAAGTTAATTTTCAATCAAATAGTTTAATTTTCTATCAAAATAGTTGTACTCTTAACCCAGAAAGACGAATTTTCAACTGAAAAAAATGAAGTGCTAACAAAATTGATGAATTTTCAACAAAATAATTAAATCTTCAACCAAATTATAACATTTTCACCCATAAAAGATGAATTCTTAACGAAAAAAATAAAAATATACTTTTCAACGTAAAAGAAATAACTTTCAACAGAAATAGTTGGGTTTTTAACCAAAGAGATGAATGTTCAACTAAAATGATGAATCATGAACAAAAAAAACGAGTTTTCAACCAACAGTTTTATTTTCAACTCAGAAGATTCATTTTCTACAAAAAAGACGAATTTTCAACAAAATACATAAATGCTCAACCAAATATTTAAATTTTCAGCTAAAAAGGATCAATTTCTAACCAAAAATTCAATAGTCTAATTCTCAGTTCAAAAAATTAATTTCCAACAGGAAAAAAATGAAATTTCAACAAAAAAGTTAAATTTTTAGCCAAGCAGATGAATTTTCAAACTAAAATAATTAATCTTCATTCAAAGAAATTAATTTTTAACAAAGAAGTTCAACTTTCAACTAAGTATTTGAATTTTCAACCGAAAAAGATGAATTCTTAACGAAAAATATATTACTTGGTATTTTATCCAAACAAGATTTTTATTATGAATAAAAAACCGTGGAATTTAACCTAAAAGTTGAATTTTCTACTGAGAAAGATACAGTTTTAACCAAAAATAGAATGCTTAAATTTTCAGCTGGAAATAATTAATTTTAATTAAAAAAAAAAAGAATTTTCAAGAAAGTAGTACTTTTAATGATATACCTAGTTCCAACTCTCCCTTTTGAAAGTTTCACAACTTTCTAGGACCAACAATGTATGTTTTAGACCATTTTGAATTTCAGGGTGGGAGAAAAATGCCAATTTACTTAATCTTTGAAAATAACCTAAAACCTTATAGGTCCTATAAAATACTTCCAAATCTTCCGAAATTTTAGGGAATTCTTCAAAACATTGCATTTTAACAAAAATAACTATTTTCAACTTGAAGTTTTTAAAACTGAAGATTTTTTATATTGTCAATTTAAATTGCAAAATTACAACCTGCATTGTGAATAAGTGTGGCAAATATCAAAATTTTAAATTGGGATTAATTCGAAACTAAAATTTCAGGTATCAAGGTTTAACATTAAATAATTAACAATTTCAGTTGCTAAAAAATTTGTTTAAACCGTTCAAAATTTACTTCTTTTAAGAAAAATGGTTTAAAATTTCAAAGTATTCAAAATAAACAAAATTATCTAATGAACATCTCTAAAAATCTAAAATGTCAGATGCGGAATATGAAAAATAAAGATATTCACAAAATCACTTATACAATAAAAAAATGCAGTCTGAGCAGAATCAATCTATATTTCTGAAATAGAATTGAATTTTAACAAAGCAGTTGAATTTTCTACCAAAAAAGATGAGTTTATCAAAATACTTGAAATTTGAACAAAAAATATAAAAATTCATCCAAAAATTGTTGAATTTCCAAAAGACAAATTTTTAACAAAATAGTTGAATCATCAACCAAATAGATAAATTTGCAATAAAGAAAGATGAATTTTCACCCAAATAGTTAATTTCCGACTAAAAAATCTTTTTTTAACCAAAAATGAAATTTTCACCATTTTCAGTTTAAGAAATTAATTTTAACAAAGGACGAATTTTCAGCCGGTTGAATCAAATCAAAAAAGACGAATTTTTAACGAAATACTTTTAATTTTCTACTAAACTGTTGAATTTTCAAGTCCAATAACAACGAATTTTTTTACAAAACAGATCAATTTTCAACTAAAATAATGATTGAATTGTAGTAATTTTTGAAAAAGTAGTTAAACTTTAAAACAAGTTAGTGATTTTTTAACCAAAAGATATGCATTTTCAACAAAATAGTTGAATCCTCAACCAAAAAAGATTAATATTTAACCAAACAGTTGGATTTTCAACAAAAAAGGATAAATTTTCAACAAAGAAAGATAAATTTTTAACAATGAAAGATGATTTTTCAACCATAAAAGGTAAATTTTCAATCCTAAAGGACAACATTTTGACAAACCAGTTGAATTTTTATTAAAAAAAGATGACTTTACCAAAATATTTTAATTTTAAATCTACAAGGTGCAACCCAATAGTCGAAATTTTCAAACAAAAAAGTTGATTTTCAACCCAGAAAAATGACTTTTCTACCGAATTATTGAATTTTCAAGCCAAACAGATGACTTTTCTACAAAACAAATCAATTTTCAAGTATAACGATTGATGATTTTCAAACCAAAAAATACGAATTTTCAACAGAATAGTTGAATCCTCAACCACAACAGATTAATTTTCAACCGAAAAGTTGAATTTTTAAACAAAAAGGATTAAAAATTAAATGTCTACCAAAGAAGTCGATTTTTCGACAAGATACATGAATATTCAGTCTAATTGGTGAATTTTCAACAAGAAAAGATCAATTTTTAATAAAAAATATCATGTTCGAGCAAAAATGAAATATAGTTACATTCTGAGCTTACAAAATTAATTGCTAATAACAAAAAAAACTAATTTTCGACAAAACACTCTCCAAAGAGATGACTTTTTAAATAAAATGCTGAATCTTTAACAAAAAAAAATTAATTTTCAACAAAAAAGTTCAACCAAAAAGATTATTTTTTAACTAAGAAGAATAATTTTTTAAAAATGGTATAGTTAAATTTTCAACGGAAGAGATGAGTCATCAGCCAAAAAAATGAATTTTCAGCAAAGTAGTTCAACTTTCAACCTAGTAGTTGAATTTTTGACCAAAAAAGATAACTTTTGAACAAAGTAGTTATGTTTTTAACAAAATAGTTACGTTTTTAACAAAATAATTAAATTTGTATCCAAATAGTAGAACTTTTACCCAAACAAAATGTTTTCTAAGTTTGTAACGTTACTTTCAGTGACTCCTTCCTATTCCTGTTACGAACCGTGGATTTTAGGGCGACCCACTCCCCCCAAAAATTTGTAACGTGATTTATGGAAGGCCCCTCATCAGTTAAAATGAGCACATATTTGGAAATATTCTTGACGATTTGGAGATGAAGAAATCAACATTGAAACAATTTTTACTAAGCTTGCCTTCGAATTTTATGAAAAAAAAGACATTTCTTAAAACAGTCCAAGAAGAAAATGGATTGTTAATGTTTATGAAATAATGGGTTGTTAATATTATTTCGAGAGTGAAGGCCGATTAAAACCTGATACATTCACAGAACTTGAGTACGCGGCTCCCATCCGAGTATCACTGAGCCAAGAGAGCTGCTTATAACTTTGGTGATCGAACGAGAAGCCTTAAACAGTTTTATGTATACTTGAATGGTATAGTTTTATATTATCTAATTCATGAATGTTCTTCTAATTTTATTTATTTGGTAGAAAAAATGTTTGTTTAATAAAAAATGTAAAAGCTTTGCAAACTTTTAAGTGTTATGTGCAGGTCATATTTAAAAGTAACGCGTCTATTATTTATTTTTGCAGAAAGCAAATGGCCGAAAAGACAGATTGAATAAAAAAAATAATCAAATAAGATTCATGCCAAATAAGTGTCCTATGAAATTTGTTGAGATCCTAAGAAATTTATTAAAATACCTTATTGAGAGAATTTAAAATACCCTTATAATTACTGAAATCCTCAAAGATCTGATAAAATCCCTTGAAAATCCTTTGAAATACATGTAAGTGTTGGAAATCCTCTGAAAGCCTTTGGAATATTTTTCAATATCCTAACAATCCTAAATCCTTGAATATCTGATAAAATTTCTTTGAAATCCTTTGAAATACTTGTAAATCTTTGAAATTCCCTGAAATCCCTTGGAATCTTTTTCAATATCATAAAAACCTGAGAAAGGCCGTAGCAGGATAAGCATGGTATGGGTGCCCCCGCTCGGATCCATAGTATAGGAAATTTTTCATTAAAAGTTCCAGGAGTTCTTGTGAGAGTTCTGTTCCTCCCCAAAGATTTATATCGAAAAGTCCTATACCGTATTTCGATACCTAAGGCGATATCATAAGTCCTATACCGTTTTTCTATCTCCATACGAATATTATGAATCGAAACTAAATTTACGTATTACGAGTACATACTTACTATCTTTCGCTAAAAGATTATTATAGCGCAAGCTAAACTTTCAGAATGAGAGAGGGTGTCTGTATTAATGATGCATGGTTGGGGAGATCGAGTTCGATCTTATGATCAAGTTCGTTTGCTTTTTAATCGCACTTT